>JANHGC010004231.1:27681-54118 GCA_027560395.1 Boaedon fuliginosus | reverse complement strand
ATAGGTGTTATCCGGGTGCACCGAGGTACACCCTTAATCACTCTCGCGGCTGCATTTTGTACCAGCTGAAGTCTCCGAGTGCTCTTCAAGGGCAGCCCCATGTAGAGTGCATTACAGTAGTCTAATCAACAGATTACTCTGTTGTGTATAGACAATAAATATGTTCTTGTTGAAGATCCTTGGTCAGTGGCTTGATTTCTAGATTCTAGCCTCTACATGACAGTTGGTCATGACATAAACTTTATCTTTAAATGTTTCAGGTTTAAATCTCTCAATAAGGAGTTAAATATGTGACACATGCTGGGTGAATTATTTATTGTTTTTAAGAACAGAAGACCTGAAGACCTGTGGACATCACCTTCTCTGTGGCTGCTGTTTCTCTTTCTGTGGGTTTCGTGTTCCTATGCCAGCCTGCTTTATCTACGTTTGCTAATTGATCACAGGTAGTCCTTGACTTATGATCACAATTGAGCCCAATATTTATGTTGCTAAGTGAGACATTTGTTAAGTGAGTTTTACCCCATCTTACGACCTCTCTGACCACAGTTGTTAAGTGAATCACTGCAGTTGTTAAGTTAGTAACATGGTTGTTAAGTGAATCTGGCTTCCCCATTGACTTTGTATCAGAAGGTCACAAAAGATGATCACATGACCCTGGGATACTGCAATCATCAGAAATATGAGCAGTTGCTAAATGTCTGAATTTTGATCACGTGACCATGGGGATGTGGCAAAGATTGTAAGTCTGAAAACTATTCATAAGTAACTTTTTTCAGTGCCATTATAACTATATAAAAGATTGTAAGACAAGGACAATATGTAATCCAGATGAGGGATGACCAGGCATGAATGACTGATCACAGAGCTGTACAATCCAGACAAGAGCACAACTAATGGCCAAATTTAAGGCAGGACTTAACATGTGGGAAATTATTTCTTAGACCAGTTTGCAAACTTGAGTCCAGCAGCCTAATGTGTTTATTTTTTGGCAACCACTGTGGAATGGAATTCTTAAGCACCATGACTATACAGCTCCCCAACTTCCAATATGAGCCGCTTGTATTTTGGAGTAGCCCAACAGAAGAGCTGTCAGCCAAGTCTCCAAGCCAGATCAATCATTTCATCCAGGATTAAATCATGCATATTAGATATTTAATCAGCACCTGACATGGCAATGAAAAACAGGACTTTGAGCTTGGAATAGTTGCTATATTTGTTCCACTATACTACTGCTATAATATTATCTTTGTGTGAAAGTTTAAAAAAGCTCACTAGAAGTAATTGGAGTGTATTAGTCTAGTTAGATGAATGGTTTCCTCATGGTTTTCATCTCATATCTTAATATCTTGTCAATTGTGGAAGAACAATATTTAACTAATATTAAATATTTTTCAGTGAGAGTATGATACATATATTCATTTTTCCCATTTTAACCAATAGAAGTCTAGAATATTAAAGTAGATTATGCTGTTTATGCTGTTTAAACATTTGTTATTTTAGACGAATAAAGGTCCTTAGGTTTCATACATATACTCCATCTTGTAATAATAGCTAACTGTAGTAGAATATATGATGAGCTACAAAAGGAGATTAGAAGATGATTAGTCATATGAATAATTAAATAAATCATTTTTAACTATTAGGATTTTGTTAAATTTTCCATTTATAGTTGTTATTTCTCATTCTAAGCTATGGAAATGTATTATTGTATTTTATCACTAGTAAAATAGTACCTCCTTGCCACCACCTCCCCATCCCCAGAAATTATAATTTCTTATTTTCAAGGATAAATTCCTGCTCTTTGTCTTTTTTATTATTCTGTGGAATTCCATAGTAGTCCTCTCCTAAACTAAAGAGTTTTAGGGTTCTATTGACTTCCTCCTTTTTCTGCAGTTTCTACTCCAAATGCAGCAGATTTATGCCATCCCAAATTCAGTTCTTAGTATATTGGAGCATTTGGAGAACCCTCTAGAAAAGAGGTTAGGAACTGAAAGGACACCAAGAGGGTGGGAGGCCTTGTTTCTAAAGTGCGAAGTACTTGTCCTTCTAACCCTTTTAAAGTACCACTTCAACTCTACAGTCATTTATAATATATATTATTATTTCCAATTTGGACATTTCAAGGTTTAAACCAGAAAAAAGATGGCCATTTTCCTTATACAGGATCTACAGTCCTTTTATATTTAAATAGTTCAGAGATAAGTGAAAAATTGTCCTTTCTATATTTATTTTGAATCTGATCAGTATACCTTCTAAAATATAAACAAAGGAAATCTTTATTAAGGATTATTGACCAGCACACAAGAGGATAGAGACATTTAACAAGCATAGAGGATGCATCAGAGTCTTTTAAAAGAAAAGGTAAAGATATAAAACACATGTATTAAAATAGAAAGTATATGTATATGCACTGTATATGTATGTACATATATCAATGGTGCCTATATAAATCACTTAAGATTTGCCAATGATGTTGTTTTCTTCTCATAACACCTAGAAGAACCACAAAGAGACATACAACAGCTGCACAAAGCAGGAGAACCATTTGGCTTAAAAATAAACCTGAAAAAGACACACGCTATGTTTCATAAATTCAACTAAAGAAAGATTTTATATATATATCTGGAGAAAAACTAGATGTAACAAACCACTATATCTACCTTGGCCAATGGTAGTCAATGGAATAAAAGAAATATAATACAATAAATGAAATTGCATGGCATGTTAAATGCGGTTGGTAGGCATTCAGCAAGCTAAGCGTAATTTTCAAGAACAACCTCCTCCTATACCTAAAAAGAAGTTTTCAATCGGTGTGTGCTATCTGTCTAATGTATGCCAGTGACAATTGTGACACTAACCTCACAATTGATGCAAAAGCTATGAGTGGTGCAAGAGCCATGGGAAAATACATTACAAGATAGAAAGACCCACACATGGGGTGGAGAACAAATGAAAGTATACAACATCAAGAAATTAAAAGAACTGAAATAGAAATGGGCTGGTCACATAGTAAGAAGAACTGGTGGCAGGTGGACCAAGTCAGTCATAGAATGGATCCCACTTGATAAAAAGCATCCACGAAAGAGACCTAAAACAAGATGGATTGACAACATCAGCAAGTATTGTGGGCCCAATTGGCAAAAGAAAGCTCAGGACCATATTGGTTGGAACTAGGCAGAAGACTCCTTAATCCTGCAGTGGATAGATGAAGGTGATGATGACAATGATGATGATGATGATGATGATGATGATGATGATTACATTTTCCAAACTGTTTCTACCTTTTTGTGTTCACTGCTGACATATCTAGGTCCATCATATTTCAGCTAAGAGGATCACACTTGTGACAGAAAATCAACATGCAAACAGTTAAAAGTAAAAAAGAACAATACAAATTTAATTTTAAAATGTTTTGATTTATGGAAATAAGCAATTAGATTTTATACAAGTAAAGGTTAAGAACTAAATGAATTCAGCATCCTATTCTGATGGAAGTATCTTCTACTGTCTACTGTTCTATATACCGTCATCAATATGTTTTACTAATGCCAAAAGACTGACACATGCAGACTTACAATAGTTTTCTTTAAAATAAATAAACAAGCAAAACATTTTAAATATCATAAGGAATTTGCACAAAAATTATTGCTGTAATGCACTTTGATATTCTGAATCTGTTATCTTTTAGTAAAATTTGCAAACATAATACTGTATGCATAGGATCCATATTTCTATTCATTTTCTATTCTTTTTCTTCAATCATGATGCTTTTTTCTAAATTTCTGCACTTTTTCTAAAACAAAGGTAAAGTACTTCTTTATGTAGCCCATTGGGAGTTCTTTACCTGAATCAGCACATCTGCTTTTCCTATTGAATTTTGTCCTTTTTCACATAATTGTACAATTCTTGCTACTTTATGTTCCAATCAATTTGAGCTAACCAAAACTGCAATTACAATCAATGCTCATATTGACAAATGCAGAGCAATAATGAGAAACTGTAAGTCAGTAGTAAACATGAGGTGTGATTTTAACAGCTTGCAATGAAGAAGGGATGGGCCTATTGACTAAGTAATAAACTATCCATAAGTTATTTCCAAACCCTGAATAGGAAAATGCTTTTCCATATGTTCATGGGCCATTCTCAACATGAAATACATATGTAGACTCATATTAAAGGGTATTTAACAGTATTTCTACATCTTACTGTTGTGTGGAACTAATAAACATTAGATGAAAGTAAAATCTTCTTCCAGTTTAATTTGGACGTTTGTGACCTCACCCCCCAAAAAAATCTATTTCGGGATTATCTTTAAAACAGAAGTATAAAAGTAGTCAGCTATTGCCATTTCTTCTATGATGTTTTTGACTTTTTAGTTTAGCACGGATCATATTTTTCACATCTTGCCACAATCCCTCTGGGGCTTTTTTCAACATCAAGAAGTCTCTATTTAGAAAAGGTATGGTCCATCAGCAGAAAACCTAGAGAATTCAAACATTGAATTTCTCTTTGAAAAATTCTCAGAAGTCTCCCTCCATCTGATAGAAGGATTAATCCAATTAATCCTATGGTTCTTATATTAACATTCCAGATACTGTGAGAATGCCGCCTTGAAACACTGAGAAATAGTAGTGTGCTTCTATTGTTATGACACTTTCTTATTAACTCTGATTTGTTTATTCTGTAGCAGAAGTGAACCCATTTTTCTGTTCAAAAATTATAGTGTGCAGACAAAGCAATGAGTGGAGAGCCAATGAAGATCAGTGCAAAAATATATTTTCTACCTGTCTCAGAAATCAGAATAAGATTTCAAATATGATGCATGTCAGAGTGCACAGAGTGTAACTAGGTGAGATAACCCAGGGGCAAATACAGCACACAGGTTTGTATTTACATATAGTGGTTTATCCCTACAAAAGCATATACGTATATATACAAGTACTTTGATACTGGCCTTGAACAAATAGCAATCAGTAATCAGCTACACCACAGAAGAGAGATACGCCCTCACGTGGTCTCTTATATTACATCCTCTTAAAGTGGTAGCAGAGAAATAACCCTGCTGACTCATTGCTACTATTGCATCATCATTACAACATTACAGTATTGCTCCATTACCACCTTACAGCAGCTGGTCAGCTATTAAATCATCATTACCCTGACACTCCTCCCATTTAAAGCTGAAGAGCTGAATGCTTTAACACAGTGGTTGCGAACCTATGCCACGTCTGCTCAAGGTGGCACGCAGAACCCTCTCTGTGGGCACGCAAGCTGTCACCCCACCTCATATGTGTGCACACCTGCCACCAGTTCTGTCACAAAATGGCCCTTCCCACATGGCCCTCCACTATATGTACCTTTTGTTTCCTCTTCCGAAGCACAGCTGATTGGCGGGGCAGCACGGATTGCTGCCCCTCAGCTGTTTGATGCCTGTGAAGACACACACATGTGCAGCATGCACTTGGGGTGCAGCGTGCATGCAGTGAACTGATTGGGTGGGGCATTTGCGCAGGCATGTATGCTTTGGGCACTCGGTGCTGAAAAGGTTAGACATCACTGCTTTAACACATCCATGATGCTTTCTATCCATGCCTCCTGGTTTGGTTTCTACTCTCACTGCTACAAACATTACTAGTACCAGTACTACTTCTGCTTCTGGAACTACTCCTAATTTCATTTTCTAATGGCTCTGTACGATCTGTCTCATTAATTTCCATTACATCCTGCTTACCATCTCTTGGTTGAATACCTTCACTTTCTCTATCCAGCTCAGTCTGATTTCTCTGTCTGCCTGATATTCTCTTTAACTTCCTCTATTTATCCTGCTCTGCTCTAGGCAATGACAACAGCTCTTGGTACTTATGGGTTCATTATGAATACTACCTACTCTAACCACATTGATTGAACCACTCAGGAGGTATTCCTTTATTACACCTTTCAGGTCTCCTAGGTATAACTCTGTTTGCCTTGAGTTTTTCCTACGCACAGGATAGACCCTGACTTTTTCCTTCTTACAAACAATGCAATCTAACTACATCTTGAATTGCTTTAGTTTTGGCTTTGGCTTTTGCCCCTCAGCTAGGTCTGGCATCTTCTGCAGTACTCTGCAACTGTCATGCCCCAATCTCCTATGCCATAAATATATACAGTTGTCATGTACACTAATGATACCCAATTATAGATCTCTGCCCCGGGCTGAACCAGTGATGCTGTCGAGGTGATGTCCCAGTTCCTGGAGGCTGTGAGGATCTGGATGTTGACCAACAGGCTCAGACTTAACCCCGACAAGACTGAGTGGCTTTGGATGCTGCCCCCATGTGGTCCAGTTGAGTGTCCACCATTAACACTGGAGGGGAATTGACCTCCTCAGAATGGGTGCATAACCTGGGAGTTCTCCTGGATCTGCAGCTGCAATTGGAGCATCATTTGGCAGCTGTGGCTAGGGGAACTTATGCACAGGTCTGGCTACTGTAGCAGTTGCACCCCTTCCTGGACAAGGAGGCTCTCCTTACAGTCACTCATGCCCTTGTCACCTCTTGGTTGGATTACTGTCATGCACTCTACATGGGGCTGCCCTTGAAGAACAATTGGAAGTTCTAATTGGTCCATAATACAGCTGCATGAGTGATCAAGGGTGTGCCTTGGTGCACCCATATAACACCACTCCTCCATGAACTGCACTGGCTCCCAATAGTCTTCCAGGTGGAATTTAAGGTGCTAGTGACAACTTTTAAAGCCCTTCATGACTTAGGAGTGGGTACCTTCAAGACTGCCTTCTACCACCACATGCCTCCCATCAGCCAGTTAGATATCACAGAATCACCCTTCTATGGGTCCCTTCAGCTAAACAATGCCAGCTAGCGGGCCCATGGATGGAGGTCTTCTCTGTGGCAGCACCGGCCCTCTGGAATCAGCTCCCCATAGAAATCCAGACCATCCCTAATCTGTGAAGACTGGCACTGCCAGTGGGCTTGGATTAAATGAATGGTTGCATGCTTGTTTTGTATGGTTGTGTTTTAATGATTTTTAAGCTGGGTAGATTTTATTGTTAAAATTTTTATGATGTTTATTGTACTTTTAAATATGTTGTTAGTCACCTCATGTTCCCCTTCATTGGGGAAGAGAGGCAGGATATTAAATAAATAAATAAATAAATAAATAAATAAATAAATAAATAAATAAATGTGTGTGAGTGTTCCTAAATGTTTGTGCACTACCATTCTCCTGTCTTCCTAGAATGTACAGACCATCTTTCTTAACCCCTCGTGCACAAATTCTTCCACCTTTCCTGATGAAGTACTGTCGTCCTGCAAACAATATTTCATACCCTTGTTTATCTAATCTGGAAACACTCAACAGATTATGATCCAATTCAGTACATATAGGGCATTGTCAAATGTTTCTCCTATCTCAGCTACATAGACCCTTGTCTCGCTGCTCCTCTGTTTTTCCTCTCAGGGCAGCGTCTCTGGAGATGTTCTTTTGAATGACACATGTAGCACCACTTCACTGTGTAAACAATCTCAGCTGTTGACTTGTGCCGAGCATTATCTCCTTCCTTTCCTGGTAGCCTCTCCAGCCATTTCTGTTTTTCTTCCAACAATCCACCAGTCAAATATGTCATGGTTAAGTCCCTTTCTTGCATGGACTCTAAGCTAGTTACTAGAACATCCTATGAATTGTCCAACCAACTGAGCACCACATACACTTTGTGTGCCACCGTCTCCTTCAAGGCTCGCGGGAAGGACCCCTCTCCCAAAGAAGCGTTGATAACCCCCTGGAGCCAGCCGCATGTCGTCTCCCGGCTTGCCGTGACAAGCCAGGAGGGACATGGGTCCAGTAAACAGGTGGTGGCATTCAGCGACCTCATAACCTTGTCCACATCATCAGGGCCAACTGGCTCAAAGTCTTCCCAGATAACCGGACTAAGACCTGCCCCAACCATCTCAGAGGACTCTGTCCAACCAGAATCCAAGTCAGACCATATCTGAGCGATTTTATCTGTGAGATGCTGGACAAACTCCTCAGCTCTGCCCTGCAAGGGCTCCTCCACTTCCCTAGGTCTCAATAGGGAGCGAGACACCCTGAACAGGGCCGCTGGGCGGCTATCTGCAGACGCAATGAGAGTGGCACAATATGAATGTTGTGCCGCCCTCATCGCCACTAAATAGGTGCGAATATGGCATCCTAATCGTGTTCGGGCAGAAACGGTCTGGCTCTATAATATAGACTATATAGAATATAGTCTATATTCTATAAGTGTGATCTAAAATAAATGCTACTGGGCAAAATATATGTTTCTCCATTATATGATTATTTGTAAAACGTTTCTTTAAAAAGTGATATATTCGAGAATGCAGGAACTTGGTTTAAGTTTTTAAAAAAGTCTTTTGGACTGTCCAATAGGAAAGCTTATCATTCCCTGAAACCCTTGAAAGCACTCTTATGGAATCAAAGCCAAAGCAATGCATACTTTCTTACTTCTGCAATTTAAAATGGTGTCAAGTAGTGATGATTATAATGACTAGGGTAACAATGATCAGTTGTAATTATTGTCATATGTAGGTCTTGGCATTTTGAAAACAGCATTGCAAAATGAACCCTCTGTTGTCACTAAATGCTAGTTTACATCAACAATATCACACAAAGCTCAACAATAGTAACATAGCACTCATTATGATTTAATGATAAATTAACATTCTTCAGGGTAGATCAGGCTTAGTATTTGAATGATAGCTTTTTAACTCCATGAATCATGTATTAATCTTCGGTAATTTTGGAGTTTGCAGGGGTGATATTTTCACAATTTCTTAGAAAATAGTTTCTAAAAACACTTATATTAGAATTATTAGAATTAAGGGGAATTACGGTAAATGGTTCTGCAAAATATTTAATTGTCAGTAAGTCAGATATGAATGGCATTGGCAAAAGAAATGTCTGATACAGTGTATGCTACTTTCTTAAAAAGTTATCTACATCTGGTGAAATTTTCTGACTGATGCAAATTAAAATAAGTTGTAAGTAAACCTTTGTCAGTACATACAGTTTATTCCAGTGAATTATAATTAAATGTGGAAATCTTAAACAGTTCAGATTGGCTTCTGCCTTATACTTTGGAAATAGATATACTATAATTTAGAACAGGGATGGGTTCCTACCGGTTCGCTGGTTACCCACTTTGTGGGCGCGCTTCCTGATCGGCTGTCAAAAGTGCGCTGCGGGGGATCGACATCGCAATCTTCATGGTGTCCTGCAAGCACTCTGATCCAACAGCTATGAAGATTGTGAAGTCAATCCCGCACAGCGCGCTTTTGACAGCCAATCGGGACGCGCGCCCCACAAAGCAGGTAACCAGCAAACCGGTAGGAACCCATCCCTGGTTTAGAAGGAAAGTGAAAAAATGAGAACTTAGAGTTAGTGAATTTTGCATTGCATAAATGCGACACATGTTTGGGAATTAGACATGCGTAAAATCTGCAGTTTGGCATCATCCAAAACTAATCTTAATGAAAAAGCACCCAGTTGTTTACTAGCTACAAGTTAATTCTGAGTATCCAGAAGTGGGTTTTCTGCACTTGTAAGCATCAGAGAAATCAAGAGATTCAGGCAGTTCAAATGAGCATAAAGATTTATTGGAAATTTAAGTCCCTACAAGAATCTGAACTACTAATGGTCAAGAGAATTTAGCAGGAGTTAAGAAAGGAATTCAAGATGGGCTGGACTTAGTTCTCTTCTGCAAGGACTCATGATTGATTATGTGTTTGACCCCTCCCTCAGGCTCAGCCTGGTCGCTCCTACAATGAAAATCTAAATATCAAAACAAGGTGAATATGGATTCAATCCTTCAGGCACATTTTCTGAAAGATAAAAGGCAACAACATCTATTTCATTAAATGTCAATATAATAAATAAGCATGTGTTTCCTGTATGATGTTTATATGAAGAAGTAATACTATTTCTCATATTGATCTAAACGCTGCTATATTTTAAGATATGAATTTATTTAAGTGTTTTATTCAATTAGTTTTTAGTAACTATGCTTATTTCATTATAAACAGATTAGATCAAGCAGTTTGGATTTCTACAAATTTGGGGAAATTAAAAATTGTTCCTCATGGTCAAAAATTTGGAAACTACTGCTCTAAAGTTGCCTCATCAATATTACCAGGAGCCATATGCAAAAGTTTGCATAAAGTCAGTCTCCAAATATATTTAATGTCATGAATGCACCAAATGTTATTAAGAGAGTAATTGAAAGCACTGGTATTAGCCTTCTAATTCTCTTTCCTGTTAGCTGTTGATTCTAAATATTCTATTGTTACTATTTCCTTGCCACACATGAATCCTAAAGGATCATTTTAAAGATTTCAGCATTTTTTAATTTTATTTCTGTGATTTAAGACTATGAAATTAAAGTCTATGGAAATTCTCAGTCATCAGGTCATAGTTATCTCAAATGGTGCTTTTTCAAGAGGCAACTGGATTTCCTTGTTTTTCTTGGAAGATGTTTCGCTTCTTATCCAAGAAGAAGCTTGGATGAGAAGTAAAATGCCTTGAAAGAAAAACAAGAAAGTCCAGTTGCCTCTTGAAAAAGCACCTTTGGGACAACCATGAAATTAACTTGTTCCTACTGTCCTAAAGAAATATATATTGAACCAACCCTGGTGAAGTTGCAATTCAGAAATCAATTAAGGAAAAGCAATGCTAATGAACTTTTAAGCTAAAGGAGATTCTAAGGAGGGAAGTCTATTCCATTATCTCTTTGGGGTTAGAATAAGAAACAGATGTGATAGATAGTCCGTCCCACTCTCTGCTTGAAGACTGCAATTTCTATGCTGCTCAATTCCAGTAGGCTCCGAGTAACTCATGAAACTTATTTATTCATCATGTTTGTGTGACCACCCATCTCACAAGAGTGTAACTCTGCCTGGGATATAACAAATAATTAAAAGAAAACCCAACCTATATCTATAAAAGAGAAGTGGGGTGGGGATGTTTGTTTGTATGTGCTCTATACAAACTTTCAGTCCTGCACCAAGCTAGCTCAAACTTGGCAGATAAATAGCTACGCGTAGTAAGATCAACCCTGTCGGGGTCACCAAAGGGTAGGGGAACTTTTTGGTCCCTTTTTTGGGGGGCAAAGAGGACAATCTTTTTTTTGTATGTTTTTTATTATTTTTCAGAAACAAAAATTTTTTGTCCACACAGTGTGGTTTGGAGCCCCCCTTATTAAAAATTCCAAAATCCATTACAATAATCAATAGGTTATTGAAGTTAGTCAGTTTATCAACACGCATTTCCTCTACATATTCCCCAAGTTGTTTATCCCAATGTTTATAATTATCTCTTTATAATTAGATTTACTTCATCATCTTCCATATTCTATCATCTGTCTAATTAATATTTAAATTGTTTCCCTTTTCCCCTAATATCACCATCTAAAATTTATCTTATCATCTTTTCAAACTCAATGTTTAATTTTCTAATATACTTCTATTCCAGGGAAATAAAAAAGAGGGGGGAGGAAGAGGAAAAACAGAGGTGGAAATTCATACTACACAGTTTACAATATAAGGAATATCTCTTTCTATATTAAAATTCATTATTAAAAAAGCAAAATGGAAGAAGACGAAGAAAATAATTCTTCCTACAAGCTTAATTAATTAGTCTGGTCTCTAACTCTCATCACTGCATTTCTTCTTAGTAAAGACATCTCGCGTGGTCTCTTTCTTCCTCCCCGAGATCTTAAAATCAGTTCCAAGATTATCTCCCTTCTCATCTGGTGGTCGTTTTTGCTTCATTTTTGGCTCCTTCTCCGAAGTGTCCTGCGATTTTCCAAATTCATTTTGTAAGTTTAAAAGTCCTTGATCACTTTTCCTGAGCTTCCTTTGGTGTAGCATTTTCAGCTTAGAAGTATTCTCTCGGGTGGCAGGCACCATTTCCTGTACTCGCTTGGCTTGTGTCGCAGCAGGCTCATCTCCTTCCCTACCTTCTGCCACTGTTTCCAACACTGGTGGTTTCCCCTTGACCTCCTCCCACTCCGCGCTTTCAATGATTTTATCACAGATAGCTCTTATCTTTGCTCCTAACTCGTGGAATTCCTCCAATTTCTCCTCCAGTGTTTGGGGCTGTTCTGGAGTTGTGGTAAGATCTTTCATTTTCCCCACCTCTATTTCCGCCTCTCTCGTCATTTTGAGCTCGTAATTCAGTTTATAACAAAGTATTTCAGATTCTTTTATTTAAAAAAACAATTCGGTTTTCAGCCCTTTACATCACCAGCCAAATATAATTTACAAACTCAGTCTCAATGGGATTCGGAAGAAAGTAGACTTAATAAAGCTCACAAGGACTGACGATCTTCCACACGGTGCTAGAGATCTATTCCGGGATCACAATCTTTCAAGTTTCTCTTACGTTTTGGGGCTATCCAATTATAATCTCAGCTTGCCCGAATGCCCACCATTGCCCAGATGGTTCTATCTCCCATCTGCTCTAGTCTTTTCCAGCTTGGTTCATCTTGGTAGTGATTCCGCCTTCTTACCGACCGTCGGCTTCAAGGAATAACAAAGTGGAAAGGGAATTTCCAGGGGCTTCAGAAGGCCTGCAAACGCTGCGGCACAAATATACTTCTTCTTTAAAAAAAAAAAAACCAAGCAAGGCAGGGTAATCAGCTAGTACATATATAAAAAAACACTCATCATTAAAAACTAAAAAAAAAACCTACTTAAAAAGCACACAGAGAGGATGAAGTTAGTTATCACAAGATATTCCCAAACCCTGGGAATTCCCAGGCTTGAAGGCATAGCTAGATCTTGAGGAACATGTGAAATGTTATAAAAGATGAATCTAACCCCACATCTGGGGATAGAAACGCAGGCACCCTAGAAGAGAAGGCCAGCCTCTTGAGACTTGCCAAGTGTAATTGTCCTATGATAATCAAATGTTATACTATGTTATACTATGTTTGAAGGGCAAAGAAAAATTTATTTTAGTAAAAATATAAACCAAAACTCCCACTACCACTTTTGGAGAAGTGAGAGCAAAACCATCCCTCAGATTAAATGGAAAGACCAGAAAGGGGATTAGCAAACCAAAAGAGCATTTTGAAAGTAGAAGAATGCTTGTCAAGATATTAGATATCATCTAGATAACAATGAAGTTTCTGTATTCTCACTGTGTTATTATAAGTTCTATTTGCTCTACATCCTGTAACTCCTTCCTAAAATGCCAGGTGACAATGTACATATTTACCCTAGATTTTCTGCTAACATTTATTTAGTGGCTCTCAATTTCCTTTGCCAAACCTAGCTAGTTATGTTATCTAATCAAAACAAATAGCTGAGATAACTTCATATGCTAAGATAGTAGAATATGAAGCCACATTTTATAACTGTGTTATAAATACATCTCAGTTTTTCTATTAAGATCCCTAGAACTATTCAGCTATATATTCTTCAGTGAATTGAATTTTGAAATACTCCTCAGAGCTCTTGCTTAAGTATCTTTGTGCATGCATCAGCAATTCATTTCACAATTTTGTATCCTCTTTAAAGATATATAAAAAAGCCTGAGATTAATGTCATATTAGTATGCCATCAGAGATATGTCCTTGCACAAGAGATTCTATGATTTCATATTCTATTTTTTAATATATATATATATTATTTGCACCAGATTTGACCATGATAAGAAATATTCTCATTGTTTTAACTTAATTTTCTCTGCTTAATTTGTAAATAAGAAAAAGTTGAATCCCATGTATATGAACACTTTTTTAAAAAAAATCCTCTTCTATCACTCCTCTTTCAAGGAGTGATTTATGGTATTTAAATTGGATCTTGCCAAAACTCAATTTGGGATAAATTTAGCACATACTTGTTAAAGCTGTTCAACATGCAGCAGAAAATTCATTGATCTAATCTTATCCTGCTCCACAGTTATCTAGTTAGAATTTAAATAATTTTTCTTTCAATCAAAAAGAACTACAGTTCTATTGAAGTGCAAACTACTGTGACTTTATTTAGATTAAATTAATTCAAGGTTGTGATATTAAATACCTTTAATACAGTTTAATACTGATTTTATAGGTTATGAACTTATGATGAATGAAGCTATGTATGTTTGTATCTTTGTTCTTTGTTTAAATAAGAGTTTTTAGCTTGTACTTCAAAATACATGCTTCAAATTCCAATAAATTACTTTTGCAAGCCAGCAAATTGACTGCACCAAGATCAGAATTGTAGTCATACATATGTGAATAGCAAGTCAGCAATTTTCAGACTTAGGACCTGTTTCTACTACTGAGCTGTAACACTGCACCTAGTCAGTTTATTTCTTATCTCTTCCTCATCCTACCTAGAAGGTGAAATTACCTGAAATTACAATGGAGAGAAAAAGATACAAAAAGGGAGCAGGAGGAAGAGGATGGCCATACCTCAATTATTAATCCAAAAGTGTTTTTGTTGTGTGATGTAGCTTTGTTGAAAAGCAATACCCCGGACTCCGGGGGATGGTAGAGGACAGGAAGGCCCGGGGGAACATTGTCCATGGGGTCGCGATGGGTCGGACATCACTTCTCAACTAACAACAAAAAAAGGCTGTAGTAAAATAAATTCAGAAGCTTCTAATAATTGAAATGAAGGAGGAAAATAGAAATGTGCATATAAATCTAGCTATATAGTTGCATTTGTGTACATGTATATTTATGCTATACACACATACTATAATTCTGTCTTACACACAAAACCCGAGGGTAACTTTTATGCCTGTCAGTCTTGCCAACTTTCAGGAAGAAGGCAGCTTCTTTCAAACACTTCCAAAATGTTGCCAGGAGGAAAAATAGCCCCGACTTGTCCAAGAGTCAAGTTTGACTTAAAGATATATATGGTCTGTCATATTCCTATTTGTGACAGATTACTTAAATGATTTTTAGCCCTGTCAAGCATGTCCCAGTAATAGAAATGCAGATTTAAAGGGCCTATTCGGAAGAACTCTAGGATTTAAATTATCAGTGGAAAAAAAAAATTACAGTTACAATTATCTATTAACACATCAACATTTGCCATGATTTTTTTTTGATTTTTTTTATTATAAAACTTTATTGATTAAAACTATACAGTTATAACATAACTCTTATACCATGTATCTACAATACCAAAATAGTGAGTATTATCAATCTTGTACCAATCTTGTAACCTATCAATCATCTAAATACACAATAGTTGTTACGTTGGGGGACGGATTATTACACAAAATGATCTTTCGATTTTCATAATATCTATCTACTATTTTTTGTTTTTTTCCATGATTGATGGCATTCATCATACCATTCATTTAGAAGGCATTAAATGAACCATGCATATAGACATTTTTAAACCATTTTTACATGACAAATAAATGGGATGAACCAGTCCCATTCAATAAGATAATTTTTAAGATACCGAGGCGCCAAGCCATGAAGATTGATTCATAGGATAGAAAGCGGTCCCCAGCCTTTCCAGATCCACAGAACTGGAGCAAGTGGCAGGGCCGGGGGGGGGATAGTTTCTCACACGCAACCTAATCCTATGCATGCACAAATGGATCTTTGCATGCTGGCCTGCTGCTTGTGCAGCCCATGTGTGGAGCATATGTTCTCTTTTAAAGTATTTTCTTCAAAGATAAAGAGAATTGAATCTACTTCTAATTCTTCATACTTTTGCTGCTTTTTCCTTTACTTTGCAATAAAACCACATTTTATAAGCAGCCTGCAAGTGATAACTGAAATCTCCATGAAGATTTTCCTGTGCGGAGTGTCTGAACTGTAAAATAACTTCAAAAACTTGTAATCTTCATAAAGCTCATAAGAGTTTTCTTGCAATGAAGCAGGACCCTGAATTATAGATAATTCTCGACTTTCAACCACAATTGGGCCCAAATGTTTATTGCTAAATAAGGCAGCAGTTAAGTAGTTCTGCCCCATTTTATACCCTTTTTTGCCATGGTCATTAAGCAAATCACTGCAATTGTTAAAAGAATCATGTGGTCATTAAAGTGAATCTGGCTTCTTCCATTGACATTGCTAGTTTTTGCTAGTCTGAGGAGCTATCTGGTAAGGTTGCAAATGGTGATCAGATGACCCTGGGACAGTGCAACTGTCATGAATCCCAGCACAAGTGGATGAAGCTAGATTTTGAATGGAAAGTCAATGATTCAAGGATATCAAGCAGTTGCAGGAAAAGTTAAGATCTGTGTATAGAGTTCCAATAGATAAACTAGCATAAAAACAAATCTTATCCATCCATTTTAATTCTAAGTAATGCTGAAAACCGTGTAGCATATGAGATTTTTCCCCCCTGATACATCATACCTTTATCTTTTATCTCCAATTCATGACATTTCAGATTTATTTCACTCCTTTGGTATGAGTTATTTCATTTTGAATTACAAATGCAATTTTAATGTGGCAAATAATACCAGTGGGAGGTTTTGGATACCTGCTTTTTCCCTTTTGAAGAATAGCCCTAACATGATTTTAAAAAGAATGATGGTCAACCTTCCCTCCCACACACAAAATATAATTATGTAATATAGATTTGTAATCCTGCATGGCCATTTTGATGTTGGAATACCTAAGTGTTGCTTTTCTCTCCTATTAAATGGTCTCTTATTTGTTCCTAACTTCCCCTGTTCAACAGCAGACAAACCCAGGGAGCACTGAATGAATCGGATGATCCCGAGACAGGCTGTCTAACTGATAACAAGCCAACTTCTCGTCACTTCTATCCTGTCGCCTTGCTGCTTGTCAGCTCACACTTGCTGGTTGTGTGGCTTATTTTAAGTCTTGCTTTACTATTAGCAAAATATCAGTAAAGTTCACTTCTATTTGTTGCTTTTTTTAAGGAACAAGAACACTTTAAAATTACACACTGTACTATATTGTACATTCTTGGACCCTCAGACTAGTTCTTAAGAAGCCAATGTCTTGAACTGCATACATTCTCCTTTTCGTCCCAGGAATCAAGAAAGCATATTGTGCTCAACTGATTTAATCTACCATCTAGCTCTAGCAAATCTTCACGTTTCATTAGTTCTAAGACAGCCAATGTACATTAGGGTTTCTTGATCAGATCTGACCTAGACATGAAATATGATTCACCCCCTTCTAATCAAATTCCAATTTAGGGGATTGTCAGCACTTTATTTTAATTCAGGACAGATTTGCAGGAATAGTTATTTTTCCCAGCATAATATTTGTACTCAGGTGTGAAAATTGCCAAATTCTACTTTACTAGATAGAATCATTCCCTTTAACAGTGCTATCTTTGCCGTTTTCATGCCAGGAGCCTCATAAAATGACAAACTCTGTATGAAAATGTAATGATAAAACCTCCAGCATGATTATATATTTTTTTTCCTGTGGTGATTAGTCAAAACATGTAAGATAGAGGAAAGTATTTACACACTGACATTTAAAACTAAGTTAAATGTTCTGGGTAAGGTCAAAAGATTAATTTTCAATGTGCTGTTTTCATTATTTCTTGCCAGTAGAGTTCTTCTGTTTGAACAACTAATTTTAGTATTTCTTTTAATTATTTGTTGCATAGCTAACTCTTTTTTGTCAAGCCATCTCTGGCATACAATAACTTACTTTGTGTAACATAATTAACCTGTTTGTAATTGTTGCTTTTGCTGCCTTTATTTTACAAAATCCTATAGTCTATATTATTTTAAACAAAGTTTTCTTTGCATTTTGTTGGCTCTTGTGAATTTTGTATTATGTATGAATCAGCATCCTTTCTTTGTACAACAGAAAGTTGATTTGGGCTCCAAGAAAGCCAAGTTTTTTTTCTTTCATCATAAACTTAAAAACGAGACAAAGGTGGATCTTTTCTTTGAAAATTTATAGAGCCAGATTTCATTAAAAAAACTGCCTTATTCATGGAACGTGCACACTTACAGTTACATGTAAACTTTAACATGTACGAATGAGCGAAAGAAAACCAATCTGAAAAAAGTAAGATAATTTTTAAAATAAATATATTTCTAATGCTAGAGTAAAATATATCATAAAATATAATATCTAATCAAGCCACAGTGAGAAGAAATATATATATAAAATCCCATAACCTACTTTTGAGGGCAAAAACTATTGGCCTGGCCTTGGATCTAATTCTGTAAGATGTATCATCACTTGTGGAAAATATATTGTAGATTTATCTTTGTTATTTTTACTTCAATTGTTGCTAAAACTCTGCAATGTACAAAATAAAACATATTTATTTATGACTTGTTTCACGAAGTTGTCTTTTTCCCCCCTCTGCACTAGACAAGGATGCCGCATAGAAAATGTCCTGAAGAATATCAAATGCAGAAAGTATGCTTTCAACATGATTCAGCTGATGGCTTTCCCCAAGTACTACCGGCCACCAGAGGGAACATATGGAAAAGCTGACACCTAACCTCTTAGACAAAAATGCCCTTTTGAAAGTTTGCAGGATTACACAGCTCCACTCCTTAGTTAACGCGCATGTTTTGTGTGCTTTACAGATTGGGAGGATGCCTTTAAGCAGACATACCTAGGATTTGCCTTATCAAATTGTACCATCAGTCAAAAGAAACTTCAGTATATATGATAGATTGAGCATCCAGGCATTGAGTTGTCTGTTGGATAAATACAGAATTTTTATAAAATACTGTACTATGTATATCCTAGGTTCACTAGAATTAAAGGTTTGATCCACAGTCCAATAGAAAGGTAAATCATAAGTCTGGACTTAAAATCTAGCTCTTGATATTGCTTGCCGGACGTAAGAGCAAAGTCAAGTTGCTACTTTGCTGTTATATATAAAATTCATAATCAAATTTGAAGAAAAAACAAATTACATTGCCTTATTAAATATGTGGAGATATCACATTTTCTGGGTTATTTTTGCAGTTCCATCTATATTTACTTCCAGCTTTTTCTTTTAAGTTCATTCATGTTGGTGGCATGTTGCAATCACCCTGTAAGCAGAATTAGTGTTTCTTAACTAAAAGAGCATTAAAGATAGTCTATAACAAAGATGACCGCTAGAAACTATTCTTTGAAAATACTGAAAACATGAAGGGACATACTTGTAAAAAGCCTTCATTGGTAGCTTAAAACAATGTTTAGATTTGAATAAAAGTTATAGGATTTCAATAATGTTGGAACTGTTAGAATTTAACAGGCTTTTTGGTTAATCTGTTGTAACTCATGCAAGATTAAATTTTATTTTTACACGGTAAAAGGTAAAATTTATTTAGAAATTAATTTGTGAATGTTAATTGCAAATAGTTCCTTTTTTGTAAAATACAAGGTTAGTGTACATTAGACTCATAGCTGCTGCAATGAAAACTATTGTTTACACCAGACAGCACGGCTATCTGAGGAATTCTGGAAGCTGAAGTCCACAAGTCTTAAAGTTGCCAAGTTTGGAGACTCCTGGTTTATACAAATGGTGCTCTTTAAGAAATTTAGACTGATTTCATGTTCATTATGAAACAGTGACATCTGGCAATAGAAAATTTGGCTTGTAGGTTGAAGTATATCCAACTCAAACATTTAGAATGACTTTGTCCAGCCAAAATTTCTATTATCTACAGGCAGCACAATACTTCTTGGGGTTGTCCAATTGTTCTACAAAATGAAAGTTACTAATTTTTGCAGAAATACTAACCCGGAAGTTGAATCAAAAGTTGTGAAGTATCAAACTCCAAGCTGATTTTCTTCTTTTTCATCTCTTTTTAACCACAGAGGTCAGATATCTCTGTATAATAGGTTTGAACCATCTATTTTTAAACTGTATTTAAAAATGCTTTAGGGGCCTGTAAATCCATACCTTTGTAAGAAGCTTGCATGATGCTTTAGGAATCAAAATTGTTTTGAGATAGAAGAAATGGGCTTCTCATTCTTTATGTCAAAATTATAGTGTTAAAATGCCATCGGGCATCCCATTTTAATAATAATGAATGATCAGTGAAGTAAGTTTCCTATTCTCTGCTTGCTTTAAATGGGAATGAATAATTGAGTGCATAGTCAGTTTTTTTATTAAAGTAGTACATTCCTGAAACACAGATCCTGCATCAAAATATCAAAGCACATGTAAAGAGCTAGCTACACATGAATACAAGATATCACCAAACATTTGCATATAATGTAATGGTTTTGGAAAGACATACATGAAAAAAATGATTGTGTATCCATCAGAATTGAAATAATAGAGCAACATATTCTAATAACAAAATGCATTTCTTGCTCAAATAAACAATTTGGGGGTATGTTTCATAAAAATGTGAACAGCAAGCAGTGTCATTTTCCAAGTACTGTAATTTCTATACATGTTGACTGAAGTGAGCAAAGCCTGTTCAGGATTGCTACTACAATTACTTCCGCTGGGCAGGTCCTGAAGAATTAACCACTGGAATGTGACTTTTCTCCACTTCAGTTTTATAGCACTGACACTACAACTAAATACTCCAACCATTTTTCTTAAGATCATTATATGCAACTCATTTTCAAGCAGTTGCTACTATAAGGGAATATCAGGTATTTTACTTAATAAAGTATCTTATTTAAAGAAAAATGACAATTTAACTTGTAGAAAGATGAAATACTTTAAGAATTTATTCTCTAGTCCTAGGTTTTATGGCAGATGAGAAAGAATTCTATGATAGGCAGGATTAGCTGATATACAAATTATAGTCCCATGAAAAATGTTAACTGAATTAGCATACATACCCAGCATATTTTACACATACACACACACACATTTATATAATGTATACACACACACACAGCATTTATCCAAACATTCAGAGATTAATGTAGCACAGATATAAAAAAGTTAAGATGGTGGCCATGACTAAAACTTTCCCCTTTGTATGTGTACGCACAGAGAAAAGACATCAATTGTGTGATTGCAGCTGCCATCTTGATCTTTTCTTTTACCCACTTCTGCAAAAATCCCTGAAAATAATCTATATTTTAATAGATTTTAAATAGTAGTACAACACGCTAGCATAGGCTCATTGTTCTATAGCATAACACTGTTTAGAATAATCTGTTTTCCTCTCTTTACTTTGTGGCATTTTCTTTCTTGTTCCTGGAACCATATGAGGTACCATTCATTTTCTGATACCAAATTCCAAAAAAACCATAACAAGGTATTTTTTGTGAGCAATCATTGATCATGTAAATTTTTTTAAAGGCAGTTAATTATGACCATTGAAGAATATTTCAAATAAAATACAGGCTCTTGTGTATGATTCAGTGTCATAGGAAAAGGTTTGTTTATAACTGTAATCCACCTAAATTCCAAATCTCTACGGGTACAATCATATTTGTATGTACTGCATCAAACTGTTTTGGAAAGTGGATTTTCAAAAGCAGTTTGTGATATCAGATTGCAAGAGAAGTATGTGAGAAATAGAGAAATGTTTCATCACAGCAAAGTTTATTTAAGCAAAGTTTATTAGCACATTAATAACTTTCATCCATGGTCAGAAACTTTACTTGACTGTGGCTTAGTATACAGTTTCAGAATTATTACTTCAAAATTATTATTAGTATACAGTTTTAAAATTGTTACTATTGCTTATGTGCTGTTCACATGAAGAAATGTGAAGAAGCAATTATTAATTTGCCATTAAAACATTCATCATTATTAAGTATATGAAAACGTTAAATTAAATTGTGGAACAGCCTAGAAGTATTTTTGGAAGCCTGCTTGATTTTTATTAAATTGGGCCATAGTTTATAAATATTTTGCTTTTATGCATGTCATTTGTTTTTTTTTAATCATTTTGCCTATTATTTTAGAAACTGTCAGAATTCATGTGTGTAAGCCATATCCATTGTACATTATGCGTGCATGTATTTTTATTTAAATAAAACTCATATTTTCATATTATTGCTTGAGTTTGAATTGTTTCTACTGCCATAAAACAGGCACCATAATATAAATGCTTAAGAAGAAATGTGACAATTAAAACAATAGACATGTATATAATTTATTTACCTTATTGAAGTAATTTAGATAATCAACCACATGACAACAAGTGACACTGGATGATATACAGTGATTAAAACCAACAATAAATCACAGCGTCCAAAATAAAACAATACATCCTAATCATAAACCCATAACACTAGAGCTTGCCTAACCTTTTGGCCAAAACACATGCAGCAAGCTTACAAAAAGCTAACAGGGTCATTGCCATTCAGATTTCTGATGGGATGCTATTCAATAAGGCAGGCGCTGTCACAAGAGAACACATGGCTCCTGATTCCAATAAGATGGCACTATTTAATAAAGGTGATCTAGAACATGCTGTTGCTTCCACATCTGGTGATGTGAGCAGAAATAATGGCAGCTAGTCAGTATTCCAAAAAGTGTGGCCTTAGGGCAGTGGTTCTCAACCTTCCTAATGCCGCGACCCTTTAATACAGTTCCTCCTGTTGTGGTGACCCCCAACCATAAAATTATTTGGGACCCCCAAGTTGAGAACCCCTGCCTTAGGGGTTTATAGATGTCAACCAGCCAGCACCTTAAACTGCTCCCAGAACTTCTTAGGAGACTCTGCAGCTCAATGAGCAATGGTATGTAGGCATAGTGAGAGATGCCAAAAAATTCCTACACCACTCCATTCTGAACCAGATGCAGTTTCCAAATGGTCTTCAACCCATGTAGAGTGTGTTACATAAATCCAAATAGAAAGTGATGTGATGAAGCATTCAGAAATGGGCACAGCTGGTGCATAACCTGAACCTGAGCAAAGGCCTCCTCTGGATTGTAGTGCTTTGATAAGCCAATGGAAGCTGCTTTGAGAATTCAAGTAAGAGTATAGCAAGAATGATAAGTATGTATTTTTTTTCAGCATTCCCCGTGATAATGGTATGGCAGCAGAACCAATATGTTTAATTATACACTGCCCAGAGTCATTCAATGAGTGAGCTTGACCATTTCTAAATTATATATGTATATAATTTGTGTATGTGTGTGTGTGAAAGAGGGAGACTGCCACCATAGTTGTGAATTTAGGCATAATTAGGAAACCACAAACTGCAAACGGTCTTCAAAATAAGAGTTTAGAAATCATGCTTCAAATTGTGAACTATGGCCATGATAGTGGACATATTGTTGGAGATTATCTGTTTATATATTTATAAGATCCATATGGCTCTTCACTCAGGCCATAGTGAGACACATTGAGACCCTTCATTCTATCAGTTCTGTCACACTTGCCATCTTTTTATATATATCTTTTATTGATTTTATTGTGATTTTTTTTGTTTGACCTTTATGAATCAGTATCATGGAGAGTAAGGTGGCATACAAGTTTAATCAGTTATTAATCAATATTAAAGCTCACGTTTTTTATGCGGATTCCTTAGCGGTTCTTGCAATGCTATGAGAAAAGGAAAATTGCCCTTAAAAAACTGTTGAGCTTCTCAATCTTTCTTCTCTTGGAGTTTCTCTTATTTATTTTTCTTCTTATACAAACCATTTGTAAACATATATAAACATAACTCATTGGCAAGACAAACGAAGCTAAAACAGATGTCCTAGCCACAATCCAAATTCTGCAGCAGAAGCTGACTTTTCATAAGATGAGATATTGTAGTTACTAGTTACAGTGAAATACAGGCTTGCTCTAAAAGCATTCTGATTACAGTTCAAAGATAAGTATCAGCTATTTTATAGACAACTAGTTTTTGGTAGCCATATTCATTTGAATCAGTGAGAATTGTCAGACTTGGGCATCAACATTCAGGCATTTAGGAGGTTATCTACAATGCAGGCATGATCAAAATAATTTATAACAAGGGAGGCAAGAGGGCAAGTGATAAAACACACACCACAATATTGGGATGCAAACACTGATGTCTATCTGCTGAATAGCATGGCTTCAAGAGAAAAGCATATTCCCACAGATCTTATGTACCCATACCCAGGCTACTAATACGTTGATATGTATCTTGAAATTACCATATAAAAGTTGTCACTTTAGGGCGTCTTCTGTAGCTGAGAGCTGTATCAATAGCGGTATCTATATATCTAATGTGCCAGCCATTCCCCCTTGCCACTGAGTACTGATGCATGGTGCTTGGCAAGAAGCATCTTTCATTGCCACACAGGTAGGAAATATCTTCTCTTTAATATTCAAAAAGTGCATATGCTTTTAAGGAGTATTTTTGGGGAGAGGAAGAAGCTAATGAAATTAAACCTAGATGGGAGACTATCCAATGATTGGGAACTGTGTTACTTCTCTGCAGACACAGAGATACAGAAAAGAAAAATAAAAGACATTTCATACTGTTGTTCAAAATTACATTCACTTTATTTTCATTTCTTATGGCACATGGTACTGTAAGAGCTGATGTTTTAGCTTCATGCAAAGTATGTATGGGTTTTTTTTAATCTGAACTCCAGCTATGGTAATCTTCTAAATAAAGAAAAAAAAATTGAAGATTGGTTTAAAAAAAGACATGAAACACCAATTTGCATTTATATATTCATGGATGTGTTAATGGACAACAGCAGGGAGTATAAGCTGCTGCACTTTCTAGAAACCAACAGGGAAGCACTCTATGTGCAGTAGAGTTCCACTTTGCATTAAACTGAAGTTATGTCAATTTTACGGGCATGTAGACTGGGGCTGGGCCCTCTTAACACTGTCTGTTCTCTTTAAGTCTGTGGAATTTTCTCACTGTGCTCCTGAGGCTTATTTTTAACAGTTAATTTGTTTGGACCCCATTAAAAAGAACTTTCCTTCTGAATTTTACAATAATAAGGGATTAAACTGTCTATCAAGCTCTTTAACAGCAAAGCCTAGACAATAATGTCAGGTCTCAGTGGAAATGAAACACTGACATCTTCGAAATGTACAGAGAACCACACCTTGGAATTGCTAGCTGCACTCAACTCTGCAACGCACCTCACTGATTTACTATGCAAAAGGAATCTCTTAATTGTCATAATTCCAGAATTCTATGAAAGAACTCTTTTCCTCCAGAATTGGGAGAAAAAGATTGGCTTTGTTCTATCTAGTGGTCTTTGCTTCTCTGTTTTAAGAATCCAGTCTTGATACAGAATTATCCAAATCAGTCCTGAAAGCAATTCCTCAACAAACACAGATTTCTATTTTTAGCTAATTATAGATAAGCATTGACAAAATAATAAAATAATAGCTATTTAAATTATAATTTGTCTGAGTAAAAATAAAAAAAAGCATTTTGCTTAGTGCCAGAAAAAAAAATAATTTTTCCCCATTTCTATTCTAGATTATATAATTTAGGTTTGAGGATTTTAAATGCCCCTAAATTCATTCAACAACATTGATGTTCTTTCTGGGTGGGGCTCAATGAGGCAAACCCCAGGCATGACCCACAGTCTCCTGCATATGAAGAAGCTGCATCACAGAGCCAGTACTAAGAAGTGGCTTCTTACAGAACTTACCTGTCTCCAGCATCCCTCCAAAAAAGGTTTAATTAATGCCTGTTGATTGAGGCTAGGCAAGGCCCATGATTGCTAATTTTATAAACTTTGCACATATTTATGGCAATAATAATTAAAGTTTAAAAAAAATCAGAATAGATCCAGAATGAAGAAAAGAAAAATGAAATATGAGCTACCTAAATTCCTTCCTTCCTTCCTTCCTTCTTTCCTTCCTTCTTCCTTCCTTCCTTCCTTCCTTCCTTCCTTCCCTTCCCTTCCCTTCCCTTCCCCTTCCTTCCTTCTTTTCCTTTTTTCCATTACAACATCAAAATTCTTCTCTATTTAAAAAGTTATATTTTAAATTTAAAAATATTGAATTACTGGTTGTCAGTGACTAGCAAGTTTATACTGTAACTGTGATCATATATATGTAGAACGCTTTGGTGCAGCTGTTAATGTATTAGACCAGAGTCTATGAGACTGAAATCTAGTTTCACCTGAGACACAAAGCTGAGTGACCTTGATCCAATTGTAAGAAGAAAAAATAGACAAGAAAAAATGTTAGATAGAAAAGTGCAAGATACTTGACTCTTAAGTGTGTATGTGACATAGTAGTATACTTTCGAATTCTAATTCTAATTTCTGTACTTTGCTATTACATTTATTTGTAATACATGGCACACTTACATATGACACACAAATTTAAACTTTGCTTGGGAAGAATTGCTCCCAAACAATTTTTATTCATATAGCATGACAGAATTTAAAGGGCACATTAGTCAGTAATGATGCTTTAGACTTTCTATTTATCATCTGTGCTTTATATTAATATACAGAAAATCATGTGACTGCTTAATGCTCTTAAACCAAAATTATGTTCTTAACTTATTTGTTTTTATCATCTATAAGTAGTAAAACTATCATTTAAATTTGTATTTTCAAATGGAAAGAAAATAAAATAGGTATTTCTTTCTTTCTTTCTTTCTTTTTCTTTCTTT
>JANHGC010004230.1:85879-95949 GCA_027560395.1 Boaedon fuliginosus | reverse complement strand
AGACACCATAGAAAAACAACATCCCCAAAGTTTGCTTTAAATCAGAGGTGTACAAACTTGGCAACTTTAAGACTTGTGGACTTGTGGAACTGAGGTTCCACAAATCTTAAAGTTGCCAAGTTTGGACACCTCTGCTTTAAATGAATCCCAGTCCAAAAGGGCAGGCACGAGAGTAGTCAAGCAAAGTGCAAGTTTCCAAACTTTGTCGGTTTTTAGAAGATCCAACAGCCAATCCAGATCCAGAATGAAAGACACGAGCATTCCTATCAGGAGTAATGGCCAAGAGAATCTAGTAAATGAATGTTTGTTGCCAAGAGAGACTTCAGCTAACTGCCTTTGTGAACCAAAGGAGTCCCAGTGTGGATTATTTGGAAAGACAATTTGTTTTGTTTTGTTTTTTGTTTTTTTTGCAAGAAACCTTTCATGCTCTCACTCTCTCTATACTGTGAGCCCTTGCATTGGGGGGTGGGGGCTGACAGTTCAAATTCCTCATCCTCAGGGACCTGTAGCAGATGTGCCTTCTGGTTACCAGACAAACCCACCTCCTGTCTGCAGATCTTCAGATAGAAGTTCATCCCTGCAACTGAAAGTTCATTGTCATAAAGTCTGAGCTCCATAACAGGTTGGTTGCCTCTCCCTAA
Organism: Boaedon fuliginosus; assembly: GCA_027560395.1. Taxonomy (NCBI): domain Eukaryota; kingdom Metazoa; phylum Chordata; class Lepidosauria; order Squamata; family Lamprophiidae; genus Boaedon; species Boaedon fuliginosus. Next base: position 95,308 of record JANHGC010004230.1, on the reverse strand, counting down.
ACCTAAGTCCTGAAATCCTTCTGAATTCTCAGGTTTCAATTAAATTCAAGGGTAGATAACATGAAGAAACTCTTCCAGATCCATTGAAATTTTCCACTGGTGGTGCTAATTTGATTACTGAAAAGTCTTCTGCTTTTAAAAAGTTACTGCTGGATTTCTCCTTTTTCTTAGGGAAAATGGGTCTGGTTTTAGATCTAAAAAGTGTCAGATGCTAACCAAGTGTGTTAACTTACTTACCACCCCATCCTGGGGGAGAGAGATCTTTAAAAGTATGATTTTTTGAACTCCACATTGTGTTGTCTTATACTCATTTCTTTTAAACATCTGAGGAAGAAGACAAAGATCCTAATTCCATGAAACTTGAGTCAAACCCAACAGGACACTGTTAAATTGTGAGAATCTTACAGTACTGAATCTGAGTCGTAAAAAATTAAAGTGGCAACTCTGTTAGGACTGTATGTAAGGAAAACATATGACTACTAGTGAAGCATAAGCTGGATGTGAATAAGCAATGTGATACAATACCTCAAAAAGGCCAGTGCAGTCTTATGCTTCACTGACAGAAGCTTTGTGTTCAGAATACTGTTACCAGCTCTGCACATCATAAAATAAAATAGCATGGAGATTCAGAGGAGAGCTACCAGAAGGATAAGGATTTTGAAACTAAACCCTATGGGAAATAGCTAAATTAAAGAGGCATGCCAAAGGGAAATCTAAGGATAGATGTGATAACATGCAACATGTATGTAAATGGATTCATGTACAAAAAGGAATAGGACCACTCTCTGTTGAAACTAACTCTGAGACAAGAACCAGATGATTGAATTTAAAAGTAGAGTTTCAGTCTGTAGAAGAAGAAGAACAGGCAGAGCTGTGTGTGTGTGTGGGGGGGGGTAGAGTTTAGAACATCATAAGTTTAGAGTTGTTGCGTTCCTACAAGTACTCCAAGCCCAACCCCTCTTGAATTCTGTTGACCTTTATATGGCATCAATTTAGCGTTGAGCTTGAATCTTCTGTGCTGCAGTCTTATGAATGATCCTGATTATTTATATCTGATACAGTCTTAATATTAGAAAGAATTCCCAGATGATAATTGCTTTTAACCAGTGGAATAATTTATATAGAATAGTTGAGGATTTTTTTTTTTTTGCTGGAGGTTTTCAACTCATATATGCTCTGGACTCTGGATTTACAGACTTGTAAAAGTTCTTATCTCATTGGCCTTGGAGGTCCAATGTCAGACTATATGTTATTGAATCAATAATATTGGGGAAACCTCAAGACAACTCTTTGGAATAACCCTTAAAATACCAGAACAGTCCCAGCATCTTTTGAAGGTCTGTAGCTTTAGTATTATTAATGTCTCAGTTTCTAGATTCAGTTTTCCAAGGCAGTCCCACCTCATTTAATCCTGCTTGTTTATTTAGAAAAATAAGAGTGTTATTTGTGCTTACTTTTATAAATCTCCTGTGAGAATACATCCTTTTGTTTTTCTCTGCATGCTATGTGTTAGAATTATGTATTTTTGTATTACACAGGTTTGCCATTATTACACTTGTTATATTTCATCCTGAATTGGGATATAAGCTTTCTAGAGCCTGAGGGATTAGAGGAAAGAAATAAAATTATTTAATAATAAATATTAAAATCCTCCTACTTCTTGCTGTGGAATTTTCATCTTATCATCTGACTAATTCACAGTTTTATATTAGAAAGGTAGGCACTAATTTATCCCTTCAGTTCTGATTCAGCACCTGTGAAATCTCATACATCCAACTGAGCAGGATTGCTGGTAAGGATTATTTATTACAACTTCATCTAGGGATTTTTTATTATTAATATGAGATTAACAGAAAACCATCAATATATCCAGTGCTTTTGATTTTATCATTATTTTTAGCATCTCTTTCTGGAAAGAAGTGATTAAAGTCTCATTGATTTCAATAAATCTATTCAGAGGATGGTGGGATCCAAATGAAACCCACAGATTTATTTTTGTAGCTTTTTGTTATTGTCTAAAGGTAGCTTGCTTAAATTTGGAACCAATTTGTTAGAAGACAATCAGTGATCTAACTAGACAATTGATTATTTTATTTTTATTTTATTTATTTATTTTGTCAAACATATACACAATAACAGATAGGGTATAAACGTAAACATGAACAAAGAAGGTGTATACAGGTGAATGGAAACAGTAAGACAGGGACGGTAGACATGCTGGTGTGCTTATGTGGACCTCTTAGGAATGGGGTGAGGTCCAGAGTGGACAGTTTGAGGTTGAAGCTATGAGGATTTGAGGCTGTAACAATGGAGTATTCCAGACATTAACTATTCTATTGCTGAAGTCGTGTTTTTTGCAATCGAGTTTGACAGATTGTAAATGTGTATTTTTGTTGGGTTATGATTTTGGAGGCTTCTCTTGATCACCAAAACCCTGAAAGCAGGCATTACTAAATTTTCCTCATACTGTATATGAAATCAAGGCCACTTCATAGCCAGAGGAAGCTCTAGATTTACAAAACTATTTTGAGAAGGCTTTCAGTTTAAATTGCCTAAGCAGTGATGGTGATTTGGGCCAGAAACATCTGAAAACTCATATTCCTTTTATAGTGAGTTTTCAATTAATAAAAGTGATGTATTTAACTTTTGTCCGGTAAGAGAGTTGCTGTACGAAGAATTGCTAACATAAATTAATTCCAGATAAAACACTTAATATGAAGATTCTATTTCATGTCACCTCTTTGTAGTCAAACCAGGTAGAACATGAGATACATACAAATGCAAGCACCTAAATACTGATTATGTGACCCTAGGGATTCTGTGACAATTGCAAGTGCAAGGACCAGTTGTAAGTCACCTTTTTTGCTGTAACTTTGAATAGTCACTAAACAAATGGTTGTAAATTGGGAAGTACCTGTTCTATATTTCATGTAGGCTGTTTTTAATGCAAAGATAGAGATCCTAGAGGTACCCCAGACATATTCCTGTCATTGCACTTTATCAATCACTATGGGGATAGTATTATACTACCTACCTGTGGTCAAAGCAGAGTTCCTGATCCATTTTCATTTTGTCTTTTCTCCACATTCAGAGTAGACCTGACAATACTGGAGGATTAAGGTTCAGTGTGCAAACAAGCCTCTTGGGATCTAAAGGAAGCCACATCCAAATGACAGTAAGTGGGAACATTAAATTCTCTCCCCCCAGCTAGTTGAAACTCTCATCCCGCCCTGCCCCATCCATTATTTTCATTTAAGAATTGCAACAATGCATTTAATGTCCCATCTACTTTAGTCCTTGGCAATAAGGGTAATACTATATCCAGTCCGCAGTGCAGATGCAGCACTTACAAACCAGAATAGAAACAACTATATGAGGTAATGTTTGCTGAAATTAGTCATGAGGTTTCTCTCAGGTTTTCTGCTCCAAAATATGATGGTTTTCTTTCCCTCCCTGACTCCTGGAGCATCTGGGGGTGGTCTCTGCTGAATTTCTCCTGAAGGTGGCCTTCTGTCTCCATCTCATGTTGGAGTTCATGCCAAATGTTTACAGTCTATGTTCCAAATAGCATGAAGTATGTCCAATGTAGCCAGTTGCTGTGACCTCTCCCCTCTGAGGGAGCCCAACTCATCAACTGTTAGAAGTGATGTATTTAATTTTGTCAAATAAAAGAGTTGGTTCATGGAGGAGCTGAAGGAGGTGAAATGAGAGAAGAAACATCTAGAGCAGGGGTGTAAAACTCACATCATCATGGCAGCATCACACGACGTATAAGGACTTTTTCACCCTTTGCTAAACTGAGCATGACCAGCATGTGACGCATGCAGCCCACAGGCCGGGAGTTTGACAGATCTGATCTAGAGCATCGCTGGCACTCTACAAAGGAAGGATGAACTCAGCCAAACATGGCTTAGTGCTATTATTAAGATGCTTACCAAGAGCAGAAAAGTATCAATATTTCTCTGCATTTATAACCACTCTGAAGCCCTATTTTGAATGACATGAGCCCTTTTGGGGAAAGAAGGTTTGGGAAGTATCTTGTTCGGGTGCATGGAAGAATTTGCTCAGCATCTTTTGGACACAGTCACTTGGATTTGCTCACAGTTGGATACTGGCCTTGTTTCATGTCCAAAGGCATGCCTTGTTTGGTTATCCAGGAATGGTTAGAACCTCTTGGCCTCAGGAAGTGAATAGTGTCCTTAGGATTGTGGACTCAGTCATTTCTTTTGATTCATGTCTCTCTTTGGTTATTAAAGTGGCCCAGAGGATTTCATATGAATGTGTTGTAGTGGTGATTAATTTTTTGATCAAGAGGGTTATTGTCAGCATTCCAAGTAGACTCCCCCAAACCGATCACTACGCAGAGACAAGTCCATCCAAGAATAACTTTTATTTGGAGAATTCATGTTGGCACAGCCAAATGAATTTCAAAGCTAAAATGCATTCTAACCCTTCCCACAAAAGTGTCTAAAACCTAACCCTCCAATCATCATAAATCACATTGTCTAATTACAGTCTTCCACTTGGAGCACATTCTTCTTCCACCAGCTACAGACACCAGTGACTTTGACTTCGTCAACTATTTTGTTATGACTATCTACTCAACTCCCTTACGCATCCCCCCTTTTTCCCACACTATGATTTTGGCAGTTAGAAAATGGCTACACTATGGATATATATTTTCTAATACTGACAGTTATTCCTTTAACTCTTAAAGAAGTCTTGGTTTGCCCACTCCTCAAGAAGCTATGGCTGGACTCCATTACAATGGACACTTTTCATCTAGGATCCAACTTCCCCTATTTGAGGAGTCAGAATTCAGACCTGGGTATGGGCCACAAAGCCTGGCATTGATCAGAAAAAGTGGAATGGTGGTTGTGAATCCATTTTTGCCATACTTGGTCTCTCAGCAGTTTTTGATATCATTGACCATAGCACCCTTATGGATCAGTACAGAGGATTGGGGGTAGGCAGCATGGGGTTGACCTGGCTTGCCTCCTTTCTCCATAATTGATTCCAAATGGTGGTGATTGAAGAGGAGAGGTCCTGCCCTTGGCTCCTATTATGTGAGGTACTGCAGGGCTCTCTCCTCTTCTATTTAACTCCTAAATGTTCTTCCTGGACTTCCAAATGGTAAACACTGTAACTCTGTCTGCCTTGCTCTTTGTTCCTCCTCTTTTGTTTTCTTCCTCCTCCTCTTTTGTTTGGATCTTTCGCAGCATTAGGAAAGATCTTGAGGGGGGGAATAGATAAGGCTTCATAATTACCATTACTTGATAAACAGAGATGATGTTCCTATGTCAAGGGGTGTGGTAGACAAGCAGTTAAGCTGTTGGGCTTGTCAACCTGAAGGTTGGAAGTTCAAGATTCAAGCACTGTGTGATAGGGTGAGCCCCCATTCTTGCCCCAGCTCCTGCCCACCTAGCTGTTCAAACACATGCAAATGTGAGTAGATAAGTAGGTACTACTTCAGTGGGAAGGTAACAGCATTCTGTGTGCCTTGGCGTATGGTCATGCTGGCTACATGACCATGGAAGTGTCTTTGGACAACACTGGCTCCCTTGGCTAAGAAACAGAGATGAGCACCGTGTCCTAGAGTCGGACATGACTGGATGGAGAATATGTCTTTACTTGCTTCTATGCCAATTTTGATGGCAAAGAAATTGTTTACATTTTCTTTCAAAAGGAAATAAACCTTTTAACAGAATTCTCATGAATAGGATCTATTTTCTTGGTCTTATAATTATCGTATAATTATCTCTCCAGTTTTCTGCAGCTTCCTGCTTTCCCACATTTAAGAAATCTCTTTTCACAGAGACCCTCCTATATCAAGAAGTAGAAACAGCCTGGGAGATTGCAAAACCATGATGAAATATGGAAAAGAAATAGAAAGAAAAAAATTAAGAAAGAAAAACTGAACATTCCTAACTAGTTTGCAACAGTAAAGAAAATGCAGAAACATCACCTAAAGAACCCTCTTCTTGAAAATAACTTTTTTTTGGAAATTGGACAACAGATTCCCTTAAAGTATTAGAAATAAAATCTCTGTCTTAGAACTTGGAAGTCTGATTCCAGTAACAGATAAAAAAATCAATGGTTTGACTTAGAGTCAGGTAGTTTTATATCTTCATTTAAATGCACTGAAACCATTAGATTGGATAAAATTACATTCTTTGCATAACTTAAAGCTGGCTCCAGAATTTTGCCAAATACTTCCACGTGACCAGGACTTAGAGGAAATCATACCCTTTTCCTTGTTTTTAATATATCCCGGTTTCAGTTTATTTTTATTTTGATGATAAAAATAGAGTTGATACAGCAATAAGCAATTGGCACATAAATTGTACCTAGTCTATAAAACAATTCCCCAGAATCATTGAAAAAAGTAAAAATGAGGCTGTTTCACTTACAGAGATTTTTAGAAAGCTGGACTGGTTTCCCTTATCTGCTGAGGAAAATGAGCTTTGTGAAAACATGGTGCATAAATACATAAATAATCCATTCCCAAACTATTTCAAAGATAAATATCAACTGCTAACCTCAATTCACTCAGACAACATCAGATAGAATGCTAAGGGGAATATGAGTTTTCCTCAAGCTAGAATGAATTTTGACAAAACATCTTTAACTGAACAACACTGCATTATAAGACAGTTTCTGACATGACTCCTATTAATGGATATTTCAGAGACAACCTCGCCCATTTAAACTCATCAGAAGTCCTAAATCCATTGCAGAATGGACTGCTACTGGATATTTCTTGGCTATATATGATCAGAACATGTGCGTATACAAGAATTAAGGAAACAGGACAGTTATTGTATATTTCTCAATTCTGAATGACAGTTCAGGTAGACCTCTGTGGAACTAGCAGTAGAATCTTATTATTATGTCTATAAAAGAGAAGTGAGGTGGGGATGGGAGTTTGTATGTGCTCTATACAGACTTTCAGTCCTGCACCAATCTAGATAGATTGATAGCAGATAGATAGCAAAGCATAGTAAGATCAGTACTGTTGGGGTCACCAAATGGTGGGGGGGGCTTTTGCCCCCTTTTTTTTGGGGGGGGGGTCAAAGAGGACACTCTTAATGAAAAAGCAGCAACTCTCTACTGAACATGTGCAGTTTTACTTCTCTCTACTGAGCATGTGCAATTTTCAAAGTGACTGAGGCACCATATTCAAACTAAGGCACCATGTTTTATTCATATAAATTCCAGATTTGCCCCAGTGGCAATGGTCCCAAGATACACAGAGCAGCCCACCCCACCAAGTATGAAGTGGGAGGGGGTGCGGGGGTTTAAGAAGGCCCACAAACGGCTGCGGCCCAGTCCCTCTGTCAAGCCCTGGCTGCCTTTCCTCATAGCTGGCCCGCAAACACTGTGGCACAAATATACTTCTTAAAAAAAAAAAAGCAAGGCCAGGTAATCAGCTAGTATTGTATATGTCCCCATCTGAAGAAGACCATTCTAATAATTATTTTGAAGTCTGGACCAAATCTAACCAAGTTTGGTCCTTTGCAAACAATATCTGTAACTTCTTAGATGAAGATAGTGTCTAATTTCATTAGTTATACTTGCCAAAATGAGAGTTCACCAGTCCTATCACAAAGAGAAGAAGACAGGTGCCAAAGATTTGGCAAGTAGAGTATGAGACCTAAATACAAGATTCAGCTCAAGTAATATAGGGCTGGGATTCCTGAATCATAATACCACAGAGTTGGAAAGTACTACAAGTAGTATCCACTCCAACTATCTATGATGTTTAGTAAAATTAAACCATCAACAGATCAGCTCTTCTTAAATCATCCAGAGATGGAAAACCCATAACCTGCATAGGTAGAATATGCTCCCTCACAGACTAAAGAGGAGGGATGAGAGAAAAAAAATGGAAAGTTAAACAATAAAATGAGTGATAGCTATTCTGCTTGTGGGGGAAATAGCTTTAAAGTCAAATATTGTCTGTTTTTTTTAGCATCTTGCGGGTTTTGTGGAGAAGAGAGACTGTTTCATAACAGTGGTTATTCAAACTTTTATATATTGTGACCTTGTCTGATTCTTTCTTTCTCTGATTCATTGACAGACATGACAGCCTAGATTTACATTATTTATTTCCCGATTCCAGGAATTGGCTTCAGTCTACTCCTTCATATTTATGATCCCTCTAACCTATAGACCACATGATTTTCATACACTTCATGGATGTAGCACTTTATATACATGGTGAAATTTGGAAAGTATATAATAATTTTTATATTATCTCTAGGTTACAATCTTGAACATAAAGATTTGTTGGGAAAAATATTATGATTGGAAAAACAAACTTTCTGATACTGGAATACGGTGTGTGTGTGTGTGTGTGTGTGTGTCTGTGTGTGTGTGTGTGTGTGTGTAAATCTAGGCCTGAGTACATTTTTAAGTTTTCACAGTAATTTTTGCCACGGATGTAAGTTAAAAAGTTGGTTTGCCCTCTTTTTTCCACCATTTGTCTTCCTTTCCAGTTGTCCATGTCCTCCTCTGCCTGTTCAGATATCTAGTTACCATGCCCATGCTTTCATTCAATACTAATGGAGGACATTTCTCTAAGAGGTATTATGAACTGGGCTTCCCATAACACCGTTTCTGTTGGGATTTTAACACTGTAGGTTATTGAACAGGATTAATTGTTCCAGAAGCCCAAAAATGAAAAACTAGTGAGCAATTGATACAATTTATTAAATAACATTTGAAACTAATGGAACAAAGGTCAATAAAATTATAGGCAGAAAGTAATTTATGGGGGATTTAGCGAAAGAATATTTGAGGTTGGTATGTAAGGCAATTAAATCAGCTGGTGACAATTTGTGAGAATTTAGCGTATTATTCAAACTAATGAGGAAAGGTAAAGCAGGAGTTGAGAGACTGGCAGGAAAAATGGGTGGGGTGAAGAAATGATTCACTTCACTAAAGAAGGAGGAATGGAAAAGGAAAAATAGAGACTCGGGCCACCTCACAGAAATGGAGACGTGTTTATGCTTTATGCCACAGCAAAGAGGGAGATAAATTTGAAAGCTGTATCATTCACATATCTACAAACCCACACAAGAACATCAAGGGGAGAATATATTTTGCCTATGCACAGCTTCACGTTACAATGGAGAATAAAATAGAAAGTTTCTGGTTTGAGGTGGGCAAATGAGGAATGGAGTGAGGTGAGGAGAATCACCTTTTGTTTGTAAAACTAGGGTGGTTTTTCACAGAATTCTGATAGTTGATCTTAGATGCAGGGATGGGTTCCTACCAGCTTGCTGGTTACCTGTTTTGTGGGCGCACCTTCCGATCAGCTGTCAAAAGCACCCTGCGTCGGATTGACTTCAAAATCTTCGTGGTGTTCTGCAAGCACTCTGATCCAACAGCTGTGCGGCATCTATCCATGGATAGCCGCCACGCAGC
>JANHGC010004230.1:29409-40721 GCA_027560395.1 Boaedon fuliginosus | reverse complement strand
CATGTCAGCTGATTTGGTTAATTCTTTCTTGTCTCCTTGCATTCGGAAGATTCGGCAGATTAGGTTAGGAGGCAGTTTATGCCTTGCAGATAAGTTTAAACCAGAGGTCCCCAACCAGTGGTCCGGGGACCACTGGTGGTCCATGAGAAAATTTTGGTGGTCCACAGAAGAATCTTTGCATTTTTTTATAATTGCACTAACTCAGGAATCTTCAAACTATAGCCCACAAAAGCAATGAATCTGGCCCAAGACTGCTCCGCCCACATCACCCTGCCTAGCTTTCCTGGTCATTGTTGATGCTAAATTGTTTCCCTGCAAAGTTTTCTTCCAGAGGAATGCTTGCACGTTTTGGAAAAGTGCAGGAAACTTGACCCTTGCTTTGCTGGTCATTCTGGGTAAGACTGAGAAAATTTTGCAGGGAGCCAGTTTACCATCAGCAATGACCAGCAAAGTGAGGGCAAAGTTTCCTGTGTTTTTCCCATGTGTGCAAGCGTTCCTCTGTGAGAAAACCTTGGAAGGAAGGAAGGTAAAATCAAGGGTGAAGGAGAGAAGCAAGGTAAAATCAGAGGAGGGGGAAGGAAGGGTTAGGGAGCGGCATACTGGATTCATACTGGTGGTCCCTGGGGTTTAAAATTATGAATTTGGTGGTCCCTGGGGTCAGAAAGGTTGGGGACCTCTGGTTTAAACCATCCATCTCCCCCTTAAACTTACTGAAACATTCACTGTAACCCTACTCACTTTGGCATGTAGACTCCAATATTTCGCACAAATTGAGAGTGGACATCAGATAGTCTGAAGTCGTACACACGCAACATTTCTGTTTAAAAGACCCACATAAGTAGAAAGGATAATGTTTCTTTTCCCAGATCTATAACTATTTCTTATTTTTAATGCAAAAAAAACAATGGGTTATTATCCTGACTTTTTTATCAATACTAAAATTCTTGAATTAAACCTATTTTTTAGGAAAATCTGTAGTTTAGTAGTATAACTATTTAGAATTCTTGTCTTCATTTTCTGAGCAATATCATTTCTCTGTCTCTTCCTTACAACCATAACATAAACCCCACCTTTCCCACTAAGCTTGTGCTTAATCTCATAATCCTTATTGCTTACAAAAATGATAGCTGAGTTCATAAGAGAAACATGCATTTTTGTTCTTTGCTACACTTGAGCCAATCTCTCCTCCCTAACTCTATTATTATTATTATTGCCACACAGTCAGAAGGTTATATATACATGATTTGGCATTTTTGTCCAACTATCAGGTCCTTACCAAGGACCTCATATAGACAGATGGTGTTGTTTGTTAAACGTATTGGTGCAGGCTGTAAGCTGTTCCAACTAAAGCTGCCTTTTGCAATTGATTGAGATTGATTTTCTCAATGCCAATGGTGTTCAACTGGTGCGCAAGTTGCTTTGGAATTGCATCCAAGGTGTTGTTCGTTATTGTTGTTGTTTGTCACATAGATATTTAGACTGGATATTATTTTTATCCACCTAAAGAGTCCTTCCCAAGAGTCTGGGAAAGACAGATGTTGCTGTTTGATAATGGCAAAGGTATTTTTACAAGTTGTCAGCTGCTCTAAGTAAATCTGCCTTTTGCAATTGACTAATGGTGACTTTGTTAATGCCAATGGTGTTCACATGATACTCCAGAGGTATTGGGACTCCATCCACAGGACCTATTACTATTAACTTTTGTCATGATTGCTCTAATTCTATTTGCAGGTCTTTACATTTTGTGATTTTCCCCCTAGTACTTTTTCTTCTATTCTGCTGTCTCCAGATACTGCAAAATCCACTATCCAGATATTTTTGTCTTTCTTATTGATAATTGTTAAATCTAGGATGTCATGTGACAGATGCTTGTCCATTGACATTCTAAATTCCTAGGGTGCTTTAGCTTCTTCATGTTCTGTTACTTTGTCTATTCTATGGTCCTACCAGTTCTTGCCTTTAGTCAAGTTGTATGCACCATTGTTAGTACATTGTCATGTCATTGTTAGTAATCAATCTGTGTGATCTTCTTGCAGCACCTAACTAGGTGGCCCACTATTTATTAAGCTTCTTGGCAGAGATGGCATTTGCTGTCTGTTGCTGGCTTCTCAATTCTGGCTTTATATACATTTGTTCTTAAGGTATGGTCTTGTGCAGCCAGATTCAGCTCTTTCTTCAACTTTCCTGCTCTTATCTCTTTCCAGGTCTTGTTATCACATTTTCCTGCTTTTTTTTTTTAATATACTGGCCATATAATTTCCTTGCCATGTCTGTTTTCTATTCTTTGTATGGTCTTTCATATGGGCCAGTTTGGTTTCTTTGGTGTTCAGTAAGCCTTCATGATATCCTGGGCTTCAGTGCATCTTCTTCACTGTTCTTCAGATATTTTTCCAATGTCCTTTTTTCTTCTTCAATTGTCTGGTACACTTGCAACATTCCATGCCTACCTATGTTCCTTGGTAAGTAGATTCTGTCAGCATCAATGCATGGATGAAGCACACAATTTGTTGTGATTAGTTTGGGGGTGCTTCCTATTCAGGACTACTAATTCAATTTGAGTCAAATCCATTATTCCAACTACATATTTCATGACTGGAATTATCCAAGTATTAATTGCCTTGATAGTATTCCCACCACTGGGTTTGAACCTTAAAATCTTTTTCATGTTCCTGATGTATTCATTATTAACCTTCTTCTAGATTTCAGTGTGCCTAATGTTGACAGTTTATTATTGACAGTTGTTATTACCTGCCTGGCCAGTTTTGCAATCCTGTATCCATTAACTGGGGAATGAGCCCCACTTAATTAAAGCACTTTTTTTAATAAAAGTGTAGAATCCCAAGGCTTTCTATATAATACAGATGAATTTATAAAAACATGAACTATGGCTCATGCAGTTTTCATCTCTGCCACAAATCTATCAGAGAATCTAATATAAAATGCCTTTTCCAGCTTCTCCTAGCACCTTAGATGCATTAAGACGGTGCTTTGAACCTTTTAAAATATGATTTGCCTTTTCATAATTTGTTGCCTTTAAAATTGCTTTATCATTTTATTCTGCTTTGTATGTGTCTCCCTCTAACTCTGCCCTGTTATCTTTTACCAGAGGGCACTGTTCAAAATAAATGTAACGGGCTGTGAAATATCTGCTTTGCTTATTGTACATTTTAGTTTGTCTTTCAGTTAAATTCCACAGAGTCCTGAACCCTTTTCTTACATATAAACAGGTCATCCTCTGAAGTCCTCAATAAACTTTGATGGAATAACAGCCATCTAACATGCGCTTTGCATATAGGGCCTGTTATCTTCAGCAGCCTTTCTCAATGTGATGCCCTTGAAAGTTTCTGACTGTAACACCCATTAAACTCTGACCAAAGATCAGACTACAAGGGGCTGACAAAAATGTAACCCAACATCCCAATATAATCGCCTCGAGTTCTCCTTGACTAGGGAAGAGAGGCGGGATATAAATCAAATAAATAAATAAACATAATCTGGAAGACAGGGGAAGAGAAAACCTTCTCAGTTTATTTGCAAAGGATGGAAAAGGATTGTGTCTGATACAGCCCAAGTGTGTGTGTGTGTGTCCCTGGATAAATATTACAGCATAAATTTATCAACACTTCTGTCCAAAACAGTTACTTTGGGTTATATAAAGATAACTAAAAAATTAAATGAATAATACAGAACTGTAGATCCAGTACAAGACTAAACTTTACAAACAGCTAGACGATGAATCATTGTTAATATTACAATAAAAACTATATCTTGCCTATTATTTAAACAATAATGATATATTATCATAAAAGTAATGAAATGTAACGTTGCATTCTCTATGACTCTACTATCTAAAAATATAATACTATCAGTAGCAAGGAGAATAGCTTCATATCTTCTTTTGCTCTTGAGAAAAAAAAATATTTCTAAAAGTTCTGCTTGGGTCATTTTCATAAGGCAAGTTGTAATCCTTCTCCTGTGCCTTGATGTCAGCAACATCAGCAAAAGGGACAGATCATCTACTTTACCCCATCTATTTGACCTCCTGCCTAAATACATTTCTGTGAGCTTCAAGGAGAATAAACTCCATTCAATGGGACTTTCTTCTCAATAAACATGTATAGGATTGGCGTGCACCTTAGCAATATGTTTTGGGATCAGTCAGGGTAGGGATGTTCTTAAGTTGTCATGACAATTCCAAAAGCAATATGGTTTGCAATATAATGAGTAACATATGCTGGCTAATGTGTCCAGTAATGATTGTGAAGATGTCAATGAAACATATGAAGGCAAGAAGTGGATGGTATTTCATAGGAAAACAGGAAGTTAAAACTTTAGAGAAAGTGGGACATTTTTAAATGGTACACAGCTAACAGAGGGGAGACATATACTTATAATTAAAGCATGTACTTTTAAAAGTCATCTCTTATATATCTTGTATCTGGATAGAAGTGGGAAAATACTGATATTTTGCCTTCTATTCCTTCCCCTGAGAAACAGGCAGCTGTCATAGGCTTTCACCATCTCCATGTATCTTACACTACATATACATCTGACTTCTGATCCCTTGAAAAGGTTAATGACAATGTAACTGAATTGGTTACAAGATTCCTAGGACTCTTAACAATCAGGAGAAACGAGATCTGCCAGCCTGTCAAAGAATATGCCTTGAAAAACTAAAAAAAAAAAAGTTTAATTAAATCCTTTGCAAGAATCAGCTGTATCTACAGCTCTATAAGCACAAACGATGCATAAACAGCTGATGGTAGGATATTAGATATGGTACATGGATTTTAAACCAGAATTGGCATGATATAACTACAATGCCTTTCTGTCTTCTCCTTCAAAACATGGATCTTTGCCAGTCCAAAAATGGCATCCTGTAAATGGCATCACTTTCAGCAGGAAAACTGACACATTTGTTAAATTTTCCTATTGAAATAGATTGATTATATTAAAATGGATTAGATCAAATTTGGAAATGCAATATGTTCTTTTGGAAAGTAGGGGAATACACGTTTTCTCTTTTTCCAGAAGATATGGGGTAAAGGGATTATTATTATCTATTTCATTTGGATTTGGAAGAAGGGAGGAGTACACAAAGTCCTTCCAAGGTTGCAAAATTCTGCAGTGATGCTACTAAGGTGCAGTGAATTTTCCAAAGGACTGCCTCCATATTTTACTAGTGAGATCTGAGTCAGTTTCATTACTACATTATCTATATCCATGCCAAATGCATGCTGATTTAACTACACCCGAGTAAGTCCAGTGTAGGATATAGGTTCCGTAGGGTGCAGAAACCTCATAAAAGATTTGAAAGATTTAAGATTGAAAAATTTGAATGATTTTGAGAACTCAATAAAAGATTTAAGCTGCTGGGAAATCTGGTTGCTAATCAACTGAAGAGCTTCTGGAGATTTGGAGGTTCACTTTATCTCTCCTCCCTCTACTTTGAAACCTTTAACAAATCTATTTTTTTTTCAGGATATCGAAGGTAAATTAAAATTCCAAAATCTTATGCATTACTATTTCTAAATAAACATTCTCAAGAATAAAGTGCAAGGATGCATAAGTAAGTTGATTTTTACAGTCTTCCCTCAGTATTAACTTCTTTGTAGCATTAAATCATTCCTGTATTGTCTGGTATTACTTCATTTATTCTAGCACATCAAGAATAGTAACATCATTACTTATGTCATAATGTGAGACAAATATTTTTGTTGTGAAGTCCTAACTGCCAGAACTTATTTAACCCTCCATGTGCCTTTAAATGTAAAGTGGAAATGTAGAAACATTTTTTCCTCTGAGAATGAAATCAATAAATAATAAAAAAAATAATAACTTCACTCTCAGAGGAAGGCATGTGTGAAATTGCTACCCATCTTAAGAGGAAAAACAAAACCTATGAACTGAACAGAATGATGAAATGGACCAAAAGCTTCTGTCTCCAATTCCTAAGTTTCAGCCCACTCCTTTCAAAGGAGGATTAAAGAGTTTGCAAATCAACTCCACCTGTTGATTCCCACCTACTGTCCTTATCCTATCTCATCTCAGTACTGTAAGCAGCTGCCTCCCCCTCTGCTTTTAACCTAGTCCCTTTCCCAGGGGTGAAATCACTTTTTTAAAAAAACCTTCGTGCCTTAAACAAAACTCAGGCAAAACCAACTTCCCCATTCCAAACCCACACTCCTTTTGTCGGTAGGAAACGATTAGAATGTCTTTCTACATACGGCAAGATACCCACATTTCTGTTCTTTTTACCTGATCAAAATAGATTATCCTGGTTTTGTTGCTCATCTCAGAAGGCTCGTGGTTGGTACTCCTGACTGCCGAGAAAGCGACCTTAGAATTAGCAGCCCGTACAGAGATCCCCAGAGGAGAAGAAGAGGATCCCTTAGAATCGGTCGCTGGGTTGGAATCGCAAACTACCAAGCATTTTCCTTCCAGTACGATGGGTTCCGTGTCATTCTGCGCCCAGACGGGGAGAGCGGAGAGAGCCAGCGTTAGGATGATGGTGGGCACCATGGACAGCGCCCTGCTTAAAGCGCCCATGTTCAGCACCAAGAGCGGCGGACAGCGAAGCCTTGCGCGGAGCGCCCCAACGTTCCTCTCCTTCCACCTCTCTCCACACTTACACAGACCACGCCACAAAGCCAGCTCTAGCAGCCCTACCAGCAGCGGAGGGGTGGGGGGAAAATATCACCACTCTTACACAGACAGAGGCACACAGGCACACACACACCGCTTGCTAACAGCACAGCAGCAAAAGCTTCTTCTGAAAATTTTCAACATTTCCAGCGGGGTGGGGAAAAAAAAAAGTCTGCCTTCCCTCCTATTTGATTTTGGAGGGAAGGATCTTTAAAAAGCAATTGGAAATGTGTTTCCAAACACCTCCTGGACCAAATCAGCTCTTCCCGGTGCCCCTTTCTTTGGCATTGAACCCCCCCAGCTCCCAGAATCCCGGAGGAGAAAGCTATGGCGGGAGAGGGGGGGGGAGCCCTAAGGTGAATTATTGACGAAAAAAAAAAAGAGAGCGAGATCACGAAGAAATAAAAACATTTGACGTAGCAATGAGTCGTCTCATCTTGCCCCCCATTCTTGTCCTGCAGGGATTTAACCGATACGCTCAACTATTGATAGCAGAGACTTGCCTTCCAAACTGGCTCAAATACTGTGGCTGAGCTCATTTGCCAGGATGCTTTGAAAAAGAGAAGTTCCCTCGCTCTTTACCACGATTCCCCACAGCGTCACGGCATACAAAAGCACGCCCAGCCCTCCCTCCCTCGCTCGCGCGCTCGCCCTCACACTCTCTCGCGCTCCAACTCGCTCACCACAATTGTCTTTAAACGGAGCATCTAGCAGCAATGCAGGAAATTGCATTCTCCGAGGCTACCGTTCCAAGCATAACTTTGTCGACGGTTTTAACGGTCGTGCGTTAGAGCAAATGTTGTTGGGTTTTTTTTGCCCCCCGCTCTGTTAATTAACGGTTGGCCCCTCCGCTCCTCTTTGTAGATTTAACTATTGAGCAATCGTCAGTCGAAACGTTTATTGCAATGCGGTATTTAGACGACAAGCCTCACCGTGATTGTGAGGAAAAAAACCCCAGTGAAACTACGAGATTTGTTTCCGAGCAGTAATTTAAAGAATCTGGGGACAACTTTTTTTTTTTTACAGATTTAAAGTTTTGAGTTCCATTTAAAATGTTTATGGAAGTATCAGCCTCCAGGAGCTGTATAAAAGTCAGTGAAACCAACCAACAATCAAAATTGTGGGATAAGGTACACTGGACCCAGACATAAGAGGAGAATAGTTTCTAAATTTTCAATCCCTGTGCCCAACACCTTTGATTAAAAACTCTTTTAACATTCATGACATGGCTAAAGGTCATTGTATTTATTAAATGCTTCCGTTTCTTGGAGAAATGATACAACAGTGTTTAAACTGAAATCAAAGTAATATTTTGTCCCACTTTCCTGTTGAGATTGGTGGGTTTGTATTCTAGTGCACTGCCTAGTGGTTCTTTTTGAAAATGTTTCAGTTAATTTATTTATGCTGCACAACACAAGGTAGGATACCTTGAAGAAAAATAACAATTGCAATATAATTGTGTACAATAGCATTTCAAGAGTGTTTTCTCTGTCTTACCTAGGTTATTAGATTCTTTGCAACTTCCTTCCAGTAAGGGACACAAATAGAGGTCATATTTGTAAGAGACTTTGAATGAGGCAGCAGGCGGTATTTGTTTATTGAAACATTATACCTAAAATTCTTAAGGTCTATAAACGTATTTTGAATACTATGACAAAAGACATAATACTTCAATTTTCTTCTCAACAGTTAATTTTAATCAAACCTCTCACTCTAAGATTCCATTATATTTCCCTTCTTTCTATAACCTATTCTTTCCAATCATCAAAACTACAAAAGCATTTTACTTCTTGCACAAAAAGTCCATATGGAGCCAGTAACAGTAAATAAAAGGGCATTTTATGTAAGAGCTTAATGACAATCAGCTTACATTAAACAAATCAATGTTCAAAGGTGATGTGTCACCATTAGAAATCCTTGCTTTCATAGTTACCATTGGTTTCGATCATGGCGGGACTGAGTATACATTTTGAAGCCAATGATCTAATAATGTCAAGTTGAGATTGTGTAGCTTTGAATTGTACCGCAACATGTTCTTAATTCTGTTTATTGATAAAATTGACAAAATTTTAGAAACAAGGGCACTGTTTTATATTGTTGCTGTTATAACGTTTATTCTGAACTTTTCTAAACTGGAAATGTTCAACATTCAATAATAATTAAAGTTAGGCTGCAATATTATTTAGTAAACAAAAATGATATATTTCCTTCCTTCTTTCCTTTACATTATCAGCATTATTATTCATCATATCTAGGCAGAAGGACTTAGGCTGGATGTGATTAAAGATTGAGATAATATTGGTTTATTACTTAAATCTCACTGTCATGGAAAATACTCTAAGTTACTGAGTCCTGCAAGACTCAATTATTGTATTGTTGTGTCCCCATGATCCAAGTAGAATATAGAATAACAGAGTTGGAAGGGACCTTGGAGGTCTTCTAGTCCAACCCCCTGCTTAGACAGGAAACCCTATATTCTGGAACATCCCTACCCATGGCCAGTCATTATCCAATACTCCACTGGAGGAAGTACCTCCTTAGGGAAAGCAGCAGATAAGGCCAAATCAATCATGCACACAAAACCATGTGAGGTAATTGTTGTTATTCAACACTGACTATCAATTTCTTATAACAAGTTTCTGAAGATACTTTGTGGAACTTTTCTAGCCTCTTCATGACTTCTGGACATTCATTCATTACAAACATACTCAATTTATTATGTTGTGTTAAGCAACATTATACAAAGCTCAGAGACTTCCGGTGTGATGCGGGCGATACTGGGGAGCAAGGTACGTGGGGGTCCGTGGCTTTGTTCCCAGGTTCACCGATCCGGGGCATGAGGTGGGGTCTAATCCTTCCTGTGTGGAAGGGGAAGTGAAGGAACTCAGGATGGAGGGTTGAGGAGAAATGCAATCTCCTCCTCTCCTCCCTAGGCTCTAGCCAAGATTGGACAAGGATGGTAACAGCAGCCATTTAGCCTGGTCTCACATTGGACAAGCAAGAGCAGGTGGAGAGCCTAAAGATCCAACTAGAGGCTGATGGGGTGAGTTGAAACAAAGTTGAAATTGAACTATCAGAGTTGGATGAAGAAATAATTGGAAATTAAGGGTTGCGATCAGAAGGAGAAGCTGCATTTAAAAGGGAGGCGACTGCTTGAGAAAAAGGACCCGCCTCTACTTCCTGTTCACTCAGAGGACTGCGCTGGCGAGCTTGGACTTTTGGTGGAGTCATGACTATTGATAAAAAGAAAAAGAGAAAGAGCTGACCTTTAAAATGGATTTGAGCGAGGAATTTGGCACTGTGCGGAACCATTGTAAGAAGATTTTGGACGATATGGAGAAAGTGCTGAATTGGGGGGAAGAGATTAAAATTATGATGTCGGACATGATACAGAAAATGGAGAACAACGTGTCGGATGAAGGACAGACGGGACAACCAATGGTAGCAACAGCGGAGGCGATAGAGGAGATTGAGGACGGGAGAAGAAAGCGCT
The DNA here is from genome assembly GCA_027560395.1 of Boaedon fuliginosus. Taxonomy (NCBI): domain Eukaryota; kingdom Metazoa; phylum Chordata; class Lepidosauria; order Squamata; family Lamprophiidae; genus Boaedon; species Boaedon fuliginosus. The sequence goes on along the minus strand of JANHGC010004230.1, from coordinate 30,583 downwards.
GGAGAAGAGGCGAGAGGCAAGACGACAAGAAATAAAGGACATTCAAACATATTTTTTAAGAAATCATAAAGAACTGGTGGTTGAGACCCCTAAGCAGACAAAAAGCTCAGAAAATAAGTAAACAGTCAATGAAAACGGCTGAAAGCATGAAATAAAAATACCTAAATCTCATTTACATCAACACTATCTGTTCTCCCTTCCCATTCCTTCCTGTTCTTGCAAACCATCTCTGCTTGCATTACAGAATCCCATCCCTTCTTTAACACCATCCAAGATTCACTAAAATAATTAATTGCATACAAAAAGTATGCAAATATTGATACCTCCAAAACTAGTGCACTAACCAATTGTTATACTTTTGTGTAACCAGCACAGCCAATTGTTATACTTTTATACATAGGTTTTACCAGAAATCTATTAAACAACAGTACCCATCTTTTCCTTACTCCCTGATCAACAATGTTATCCATAGGAGTGGGCCAGGTGGGAAAGGGATGAAATGTGCATCTTGACATGGTAACACAAACCCCTTAATGATGCACTTGTGCCAAGGTTTCCACTGTGACGATGCAAAGCTCATCATTCATTGGTCACCACAACTTGTAGCACACACCTGTGCTATTTCACATTGAACCATATTCTAAAGAATCTGTTTAATTTTGGGCATGCTTTGCTTCCATTATGTACTACTTTATAGCATGCAATAACTAATTGTCATCTTTCTATTAACTGAAAACTTTCCATAATTCAAGTCCATTCACTTTATCATTTACTTTTTCACTAATGCCTAAGCTTAAAGTTTAATCCTGTTTATGTGCCATCACTGCCTCTGCCTAGCTTCTCAAAGGACACCTCTGTGCTTCTACAGATGTGACAAAGCCATTCTATTTTTTTTTCAAATTTCGCTCACTGTTCCCTCTCATATCCTGTAATGATATATGAGAATGACCATGGGAGACAAGGGAAAGAGTTGCAGCCAGGGGAATGGTCAGATAAGGGGCAGCTGTTTTTCACCTCAGAGGCTGCAGCATAAGATCAGTATCCTTGCTATTATCCCAAGCAACACGAAGCGTATGCAAAGTGAACTACCTCCCAATGCCCAGTAAGATCCCACAGAGTGGGCCTACTTAGGGTCCCGTCAGCCAAACAATGTCGGCTGGCGGGCCCCCGTGCT
>JANHGC010004229.1:33905-54296 GCA_027560395.1 Boaedon fuliginosus | reverse complement strand
TGGATGGAAACTAATCAAGGAGAGAAGCAACCTGGAATTAAGGAGAAACTTCCTAACAGTGAGGACAATTGACCAGTGGAACAGCTTGCCTTCAGTAGTGGGTGCTTCATCAGTGGAGGTTTTTATTTATTTATTTATTTGTTTGTTTGTTTGTTTGTTTATATTAAATTTATACCCCGCCATTCTTCCCCCAAGAGGAAACACAAGAAGATATTCGACATGAAATGGTATAGGAAGTCCTGCTTGAGCAGTGAGCTGGACTAGAAGACCTCCAAGGTGCCTTCCAGCTCTATTCTGATTCCTTTGGTATGGGCCATCTATGAACATGATGGATGCCTACATCTAAAGGCTACACTTTCAAACAGTAACCACTCTAACTGTCCGATAAAATTCAGAATTGTTCTCCCTGTGAAATGGTGAAATGACACATCTCAGGTTGCAGGTGAGAGAGGAGGGCTGTGCTGATGAGAACAAAAAGCTTCAGTAGTCAAACAAATCTTCCCAGAAGCTCAGGGAAAAAAAACCCAGCCATTCATTTACTTTTATTTTCCCACTGCCTCTAATCCTGGTTATATATATATATAATGCTAACCCATGTTATGGCTGGTTTGTTCTTGTTGAAATGATAAAATAATCTTGGATGAAATTGGTCTAAGAGACTGCTGGAAGAGCTATACCTGGGGGAGAATGATAGTGATAATGTAGAATTCAATATGAATTATATGAATGATTAATTATTTTCCATCAATTTAGTGTGGCTCCTTGGTGTCCACATAGCTAGACCTTCTCCAGTATTTCTATCCCCAAACTTTCAGGTGAACCCATCACCACTGTAATCAAGTCCATCCCCCTTGTTGCTAGTCATCCTCTTCTCTTTCTTTCCATTTTTCCTAGAATTATGGACTTCTTAAGCAAGTTGGATCCTCACATAAAGGTCCAAAGTATGATCATTTGATTCTGGTTGTTTGTGGCTTGAGAACCTGGGCTTGAGTTGTTTAATTATCATTTGTGGCCACACTATTCTCAGGAGTCTTCTTTAACACAAAAGTTTAAAAGTATCAATACTTTTGCTACTTTACTTCTTCAAACTCTGAACTTTCTTTTCCATGTAGTATGACATTGCATACAGAATTTTGATCCTTGACCACAGAATTAATACTTTGATCACTTTTATCCCAGCATCTGAATATAAAAATATTTATATTATTTCATTTAAGGCCTTCATTGCTACCTTATTAAGTGCTAATTTGTGCTATGCTTCTCGAATGCTGCCTAAAATGTCAATGAGTAGTAAATTCACTTCCTATCTCATTGTGCTGAGCTTTCTTATGTTCATGATTCTTATGTTCCCTGTTCCCATTATAATTACTTTTCGAAGCCTCACTTTATTTTATTTATGCAAACAATTTATATGGCTGATCATCTCACAGCTATTACTGTGCTTGCGGAAATTAAGTTAAAACCACAAAACAATAAATTAAACAAAACATAATCCACATAACCAAAGTCAGGGGTCAAGAAATTCCTAATTTACCACAAAAAAGCAGCAATAAAACTAACCAACCTGTCATCCAGCAGAGATCATTAAACTTTCTGGCCCAAATGTCTGAGGAAAGAGGCAGATTGAGTATATCAGGAGAAACATAAAAGTAAATTGGATGCAGCAGGAACTGAGTACTTAAAAATGTGTATGCTGGATGGCCAGTTTATTAAATAAATGTGGATTACGTACAAAAGTGAATGGCCCACACAAAAGTACATTGAGTTGATTGCTCAACCAAATCTGTGAAGGAAGAGTGAATGAGTTGAGAGGAAAGTATGGACCAAAAATATGGTGGTTGAATAGAGCTGATGAAATTCACCAAAAGAAGAGGTTAGAAATTTAAGGAATAATCAACAATATATGTAGCGGCACATGAATAAGACAGAAGCAAGAATGGTTTACTCAGATTTAACCAATGGTCTTGGCTTAACAAAATAACAGAAAGGAACCTTGGAGGTCCTCTAGTCCAACCCCTTGGTCAAGCAGGAAACCCTACACCATTGCAGGCAAGTGGTTATCCAGTCTCTTCTTAAAATCCTCCAATGATGGAACACCTTAAACTTCTGAAGTAAAGTCATTCCACTAATGAACTGTTCTTATTGTTAGGACATTTTTCATTAGTTCTAGATTGCTTCTCTTCTTGATTAGTTTCCATCCATTCACTATTTATTTATTTGTTTATTTATTTACTTACTTGTCCAGCCATCATCTATCTACCTACATACTTACCTACCTACCTACATAGTTATTTTCTACCTTTGTTTTGGCTTTGTATTCCTTTCAGATGCATTTTGGGGTTATGTTATTTCTCAGATTCTCTAACCTGCACGTCAAGATTTATAGGATTCTGTTAAGGAAGATAATTCTGGATGCTACTTCGTGAAATGCTGAAGCTCACTTTGTTCCTAACATAGAATAGGACAAATTGGTTTTTGCCTGCATATTTGATCTCAAATGATAAAGAGACTTTTCCATTCCTGTTGTTGAAATAGGGCCAGCTGCTGCAGAGGTAATAAGTAGAAATAGGCAGAATAATATAAAGAATCAGATAATGGAGGAGACATCCATGCTGTACAGCAGGGGAGGGTGACTAGGCCATGCCCACCATGGCCATGCCCACCCAGCAAACAAGCAGAGAATACATTGCTAACATTTTTGGAGCCCACCCCTGCTCTATAGCAATACTTAATCAGGAAGTGGGGGGGATACGTGAATGAGATTCTATTATCATAGAAAAATTCATGGGGACCCTCTGAAGGATTCAAACTGTCTGAAAAATGTTTCCCTCTTTCCCTCCCACTCAGACAGGTTTTAGAGGGAGATGAAAAGTGGAAAAAATCATTGCACTGACTTGTTTGCAAATTGAACCAATTCATGCTTCTCAAGCCAGAGTAGAATCTATATCTCTAAAAGAGAGGTGGGGTGTGGATGTGTGTTTCTATGTGCTCTATATAAACTTTCAGTTCTGCACCAATCTACCTCAAACTTTGCAGACAGATAGTAAAGCATAGTTAAGAAAGGCACTGTCGGGGTCTCCAAAGGGTAGGAGGTGTTTTTGACCCCTTTTGGGGGGCAGAAAGAGGACACTCTTCAATAACAAGCAGCAACTCTCTACTGAGCATGTGCAGTTTTGCCTTTCTCTACTGAGCATGTGCAAACTGACTGAGGAACCATATTCAAACCTCTGAGGCGCCATGTTTTATACATATAAATTCCAGATTTGCCCCAGCGGTGATGGCCCAAGACACAAGGAGCACCCCACCCCACCAAGCAATGCCTACAATGTGGGACGGGCTGCGGGGGCCTAAGAAGGCCCGCAAACAGCTGTGGTCCAGTGCCCCTGTCAAGCCCTGTCTGACTTTCCTCAGAGCTGGCCTGCCCTTGGCCCAGCCTTGCCAGAGCAGAGATGTGGGAGGAGGTGTCAGGAGCTTCAGAAGGCCCACAAACACTGTGGCACAAATATACTTCTTTTAAAAACAAAACAAAACCCGAGCAAGCCCGGGTAATTAGCTAGTGATTTTATAATATAGGCCACAATTAAAACGTGCCAATTAATTCATATTGTGTCTCTATTTTATATAGACGTCAATGTAGATTGTTATATGTGTTACCACTAGGCTTCTAAAAATGCTGCTCATTACTTTTATAGCTCTAAATGGCAGAATGCCAAGATACCTCAAGGCATTGTTGGAATTGAATCTGCCCATCTGGTCTGGTTCCTCAACAGAGCTGTGGATGAAATGGCAGGAAATCTCCCCCTCCCACTTTATGGAATGCCTCCCCTTCCCCACAAATATGTGCCACCTTCTTGCTGCAGTTCCAGAACAGGTTAAAATTATTTTACTTTAATCAGATTTTGGTCCCAGATTTTGGCAATGCTCATCTTCACTCACCTTTGTTTATTGTGACAAGTGTTTTATTATTCTGATTTATAGGTAACCTTTAACTTACAACCATAACTGAGCAGCAATTTAAGGCAGTAAGCCATGGTGGTCATTCAGAGGGTCATCACCTGACTGTCTCAGATTTTACAAGCTTTTTGTCGTGGTTGTTAAATGAATCTCACAATCGCAATCAAACTCCACAATCACAAAGCAAACTCCATGGTCCTTAAGTGAGCTCATTCTTCACAACTTATCTCCCCAGCCAGCCCTCTGACAAGCAAAGTCAATTGGGGAAGCTGTATTCACTTAATGACCCTTAATGACTACGTGATTCATTTAATGACTATGGTAAAATTCATCATTCAGTCATGTGATGAGTTGCTTTATGACTGCATCAACTTATGATGGAATTTCTGGTTCCAATTCTGCCAGTAAGGACTGCTTGTATAAAACTTAGGAGTTGTCTCCAATGGGTTCTTTTCTCATATTCCTGCCAGAAGATACATTTTTGAGAGTGAAAGACCCAAATCTTAAGTCCTGAATGAAGTAAAGTCTGATTAGTTGAATAAAAAGGAGTTGAATCCTTGAATGCCTTTGTAGCTAAATCACAGTCAAAGACAGCCAAGGCAGAACTGATCAAGCTATTTCAAGTCCATGTTATTATCTTCTGTTTATTCAAAAGACACTTTTATTGCACTTCCAGTTTAAATTGCAAGTTATTTTAATATACATGAACATTGATGTTAAGTGGTTATTTTGGCTTCATTTTCTGTAGCATGTATTTGCAAAAGTGTTTTTATCATAAAACATAGTTAAAATACATATACTACATTTTCTTTTAGGAATGAGTATCTGCGTAAATCTGTTCCTACTACTGGCTGCCAAGTTTATTATTAAAATAGGTTGGAGAACTGAATCTTAATTGTCTCACCAGTATTTTAAAATATAGCAAGTTGCTTTGGGTAAAAAAAAAAGGACATAACAAAAGAGCTTTGAAAAACTCTTCCAGAAACAATGAAAGTATTCAGACCCGGTCACCTTTTATTAATGTATTCATATCTTTGTTAATTCATTTGACTGTACAATATGTTTAAAATATTTATCTTTCTCTTTAAGCCAATCATTCTTCCTCTCTCTATATGGTAAGCACATTCCTTCCCAATTATTTTTCTTTCTATTGTTTGTGCTGTTGTCATTACTTCATTTTTCTTTTGAATTTTATATTGATTTGTTTTTGGAAAAAGAGAAACAAAATAAAGGGGTAACATTTAAGAATCTCTAATTCTAGATCAGGGGTGTCAAACTCGATTTCATTAAGGGCCGCATTAGGGTTGTGTTTGACCTCGGGGGGCTGAGTAGGTGTGGCTTGGGTGGGCATGGCCAGTGTAGGTGTGGCCAGCTCGATGTCCTGCAGCCCTCTGCCATTGAAAATGGAGCATTCCCGAGGCCCTCCTGAGCTTCGTTTTCGCTGGCAGAAGATTGCAGGAGGCCGTTGTAGCCAAAAACAGACCTTGGGAGAGCTGCTATCCCAAGCTCTGTTTTTGCTGGCAGAGGCACAGCAGGCTGGTCCTTTGGTGTTTCCAGGGCAGTCCTGCGGGCCAGATCTAAGTACCCTGTGGGCTGCATCCAGCCCATGGGCCTTGAATTTGACACCCCTGTTAGAAGAATGTAAAGCTGTGATGCTGTGATAGTGATTTACATCCTCAGCCCCACAAGCATGCCAAAATTTCAAGACAGCAGCTTCGACTGCATGATCAATGCCCTTTTCCTTTTTCACTTAAAAAAAGAAAGAAAAGGGATGGGAATGTTATCCTATGAGTTCAACCATCATACCTCCATACCCATTAGGTATGTTTAGTTTAATGAAGCACTAGGGGTGATTATGGTAGCAATCTTCCAGGGGCTGTCACAGAGAAGAGGGAATCAATATATCCAGTGATGGTATTCAGTTTTTTTTACTACCAGTTCTGTGGTAGTATACACCAAATACCAGAGGTGGTATTTGGTGGTGGCCAATCAGAGGTGGTATTTGCTGGGTTTCTGAATCAATCAAAATTATCGTTACTAGTTCTCAGGAACCTGTTGGAACTGGCTGAATACCACCTCTGAATATATCCTCCAAGCACCTGAGGACTAGACAAGAAGTAATGGGTGGAAGATCATTAAAAAGAGATCCAATCTGGAATGAATGAGAAATTTACCAACAGTAAGAACAATTAATCAGTGGGAAATCTTGCCTCTGGAAGTTGTGGGTATTCCATCATTGGAGGTTTTCAAAAATATATTGGACAATCATGGCATGCCATAGGGTCTCTTGCCATGGGGCAGGGGGTTGGACTAGGAGATATCCAAGGTCTCTTCCAACAATGTTCTATATTTATTTTCTTGACTTTCTCCTAAAAGACACTGGTCTTAAGCCATTTACAACTTGCTCACTAAGGCCCTACAGTAACTCCTAAAAGGATCTACAACTTGTCAGAACAGTGGTTGTTCACTTTTCAGATTTCTATCAAAATTGGAGAATTTATGAGCCATGGTGGCACAGTGTTTAGAATGCAGTACTGCAGGCTACTTCTGCTGGCTGCCGGCTGCCTGCAATCTGGCAGTTCAAATCTCCCAAGGTTGATTCAGCCTTCCATGCTTTCAAGGTGGGTAAAATGAGGACCCAAATTGTTGGGTGCAATATGCTGATTCTGTAAACTGCTTAGAGAGGGCTGTAAAGCACTGCAAAGTGGTACAGAAGTCTAAGTGCTATTGCTGTTGCTATTGCTATTTTATTTTAGGTCAGAACTCTTATGATGTCTAAAAGGAAAATTGGATATGTTAAGATGAAGTAGAGTTCTTTCATGAAAGTCAAAATTAATCTTCACATTTGAAAAAAATATATACATAGAAGTAATATAGTTAAGGAGAATTTAATTTACCTATGTAAAGCAGTGTGTGTGTGTGTGTGTGTGTGTGTGTGTGTGTGCTTTATAGGCTCTTCTCCAGCTGCACCAATTTCACCGAAACTTACCACACAGATCACTTACCCTCAGGCGACAAACACTGGGGCGTGGTCACACATCACATTGAGGGGTCAGTGCCCCTGAAAAAGGGTGCTGAAGTGCTGACCCTCCCAATACTAACCGGAAACCTGTACTGGGCATGTACTGCACATGGCACATGTGCAGCACAGGCCTTCCAGGCAGCTGTGAATGGCCATTACAAGGCAGCAACGGGACAAGGTTGTCCCGGGTGGCACCGAGCCTCCTGCGTCGTCGGGAGGTGCTGGGATGGGACCGGTCAACGCAGCGGTGGAAGCTACAGAGGAGACAGTAGGGGATGAGCATCAGGCCCCACTATACCTGGGTGAAGCTGGGTAACAAGCTAGTATACAATAATATAGCCTATATGTCAAAGGTAGAGTAATATCATTCCATAAATAATACCGTTCCATAAATAATTTTTATTATGAGCACTATAAGAACAGATGTGAAACTGCTTCAGAAAACTCTTTTTAAATCTGCATGTACATTAAAAAAAACTTTAAATAGGTATTATTTTAATGCTCCCCCAGGGAATAATCATGGAGGGCCAAATTTTTTTGACATCCAGAGACTTGTCAGTGCTTAAAAGCAGCCCAGAATACAAAAATAATTTAATGTGGTGAAATTGATTTCCTCTTTTGGCTTGCAGTATGATGATGAATAATGTAATACTAAGGCTACAAGATGAGACAGGTCCTGGCTGAAGGAACCAAATAAAGATAATCAGCAACTATTTTCAACACTACTCTTTTACAAAGCTATGCTTTACATGTCATTCCAGAACCTTCAACCCTGGAACCACATTTTGTTTAATTTCTCAGGAAGACAGTCTGCTGGAAATGGATGGTTTTTCCTCCAGCAGGAAATTAATTTCCAAGAAACTTAGATCTTGCTTTTAAAGAGATGGTAGGAAATGAATCCTCTCCCTTTTCTTGATCCAAATTATGCTACTTCAAAAGAGATAGAATTTTAATTTGTATTATAAAGCGAAGAATGATATATTAGAATAGTGGGTTTTTCCAGGTTGTGGAGGGACCTCCTCTATGAACCCAAACTGTGCTCAACCATGGGGGCCAAATCACTTTAAGGACAAGTGTGACCACTCCAGACATTTACAGAAATGGGTTCAAACCCTGATGGAAGATACTATCTAATTCACAAATGGGTTATGAAAATGGGGAGGGAGAATGAAAAAGAAGCTGAGAAATTTTCAACTTTTGCATGTGATTTCTTAGGAAATTATCTCAGCAGGCCAAGGATTGATTGATGGATGGATGGATTATATCCACTATAATCAGATTCTTCACAGCTCAAATGCATTACCTCCAATGCAATAAAATAAAACATCTGCAGTCAAAAAATTAAACAGAAATTAAAAAATAACCTTAACCTTTCCCTCCCACGCAACCCACACAAATTCATAATGAATGGGATCATTTCATGCCCCAAGTGTTCTCCAAAATAGTTTTATTTTTAATAGTGACTAAAAAGCCAACAGCATTTCTTATGCAGTGCATGCATAGCAATAGAAATCTAACCCCCCAACTTTCTGAAGAAGGAGAACTAGGACACCTAAATGAGATGCATTGAAACTGGCCACTGAAGATGGCTTGGAAGAATTTGCAACTGTATATCACCCTGATGAGATTGACAGATTCAATGCAAGTATATTAATTCAGTTCTTCCATTCTATTCCTAATTAATGTTTATGCACACATCCATGGTTGCAATTCTTGGGATATTAGTTCAAGCGTGGTAACAGTGATCGTTCTGCTTCATCGATGCTTTTCTTCACTTTGTCTAACTGTTGTGCACGTAGAAATCATTAGTACTTGGCCAACCAATAAGTGATACCTAGAACTGAAGCACAAATAAATGGCTTTCTCATTGAATAAAACTTCCCCGTTTCCCTGATTTAGTGCTATCCAAACATTCAACCATATACAAGCGATTGACCGGAATGACTGGCCTTTTTTAGGAGACACAAATGAGCAAATATCAGCCACAAAGAACTAAGGTTGAGCTGTTTTCTTCTGAATGTAAACATCATGGTCCTACATATTTATGATTGCTTGTTATTATCTTGACAGAAAACTAAGCCCATGGCTTAAGTATGCATCCATTTTCTTCCTGCAAATTCAGTACTGGATAAAGCCCAGAAAAAAACAGTATTTCTTCTACCTGAATAAACTAAACAGTTGCTTAGGAAAATAAAGAAGAGAAGAATAAACAGACCACAAATGCTGTTAATACTCCGCCATTACATTTATTAGAATAGGTTGCATAAAACAAATAACAGAATAACAGAATTCGAAGGGACCTTGGAGATCTTCTGGTCCAACCCTCTGCTCAGGCGGGAAGCCCTACACCATTTCATACATTGTCCAACCTCTTCTTAAAAACCTCCAGTGTTAGAGCACCCACAATTTCTGGAGGCAAGTTCTGGAGGGGAAATTTTTTTTCAAAGGTGGAATACACCGTTATTTTTATTCCCAGGGTGCTTTCCAAAAATAATACAGGGATTAATACAAAATTTTATTAGGCTATTCCTGCATTTAGCAACATATGTGAAGAACGATTATTGACATCTTTGAAGAATAACCTCAGCTTTGGTCCTGTCTTCTGATCTCCTGTTCATTATCTCTATTTTGTAATTAAATATTTATATTTACCCTGACAGGAAGGGAAAATGTACCGAACACAAAGAGGTAGTGAAACCTTTAGTAAAAGTGGCCTGAACATTTGTCATATTTACAAATTTACATATCCGTGACACCATTGCCTTCTGAGATAAGCGTCATTATACATTACACACACACAATATAATGTAATGTTTGTATGCCAAATAATAACACGGAGAAATGAAAGGCAAGATATGAGCAAAGAAAAGATGACAGAGCAAAGCTAATCCACATCAGCGCCATGTTTTATATGTCTCCTTACTTTCCTATCCTTGCAAATCATCTTTGGCACCATACAGATACATTCATTACCTCACTGATTGTTTTGAGCTGTCTAAATCTTAAATAGTCACCCTTGAATCAAGTATGACTCTTGGTGACTAGTTTCACAGCAACAATACTGGTTTGTCATTACCTTCTTCTAAAATGTTTTAAAAATAATATTGTATTCCCTGACTGTCTCCCATGTAAATTCCAAACAGGCCAGACTCTGCTTAACTTCCAAAGTTAGCTACGTGTTGCCACCTGTTGAATTAAGATAGGGTTTTTACTGGGGATATTTACTTTCTCATGCTTTCCTTGGGATAACACTTATGGACATTGGTCTACATTGGGATTTTATTTCTAGGCATATTAATATAATTTAATGGTGAGACCTAGGAAAGAGCATCAAGAAGGCTAGATATAACAAACCAATATATTAAAAAGTTATATAATATACAATATATAATATCTAAGATGCATCTAGTCCTGTGTTCTTTTTCCATGAGGGGAATATTGCCATCTCAGGTTAAGATGACAAAGATTAGCCTTTTGTTTTCTCCAGCATACAATAAGAGGTTTAATAAGGAATACAGACAACACACTTTCCTGATGTCTCAAGAATCACTAAATTCCTTTATCTTATGCTACTTTGTCTTTCACAAACAATATACTCTCCACCTATAAAATTAAAAATAAATCTGAGATTAATATTCCTGAAAATTAGCTAATTGCACAGCTACCAAGCATCTAATTCTTCATTCGGCCCATTCTTCATGGACTTTTCACTGTCTGAAGGGATGCTTTTCATTGATTAATCTAATTCACTAATCTCCTAGTTGATTATGATGATCTCACCAGTGCTTTTTTTATAAAAAAAAAAAAAGGTACCGGAACTAAAAAAAAAAGGTACCGGAACTCCTGTCGTATTGCGCATGCGCACCATAGATATACTAATATACAAAAGAAGTCTAAGGAAAAAAAGGTGCCGGAACTCCGTTCCGGTGCGTTCCCCCAGAAAAAAAGCACTGATTCTAGCTGTAATGTTGCTAAGAATCTTTATAAATAACTTAGAAAAAGAAACAGAGAAATCACTGGACCAGGACCAACTTATTCAACCAACCAGGATTTGCTATAGTTTTAACAGGACAGAACAAATCTCCCCCAAATAAAAGCAGGTAAATTTTTGCATTTAGGTAGGAAGAATCTCTTTCATAAATACAGGATAGATGATGCTTTGCTTGACAACACTACAGATAAAAATAATCTAGTAGTTTCAGTTGATTTAACAAAACATGAGTCAGCAGTGCTACTACTACAACTACAGTCATAATGGGAGCCCTGAAGTGCTTCCAGGTTAAAAGGATTAGCCAATGACATCACTGGGGGATCCCCATTTGGAGGATCCTTTCATGTCCCTGTTAAGGTGCCCACCAACGTGGTATCTATCTACTCACAGTTGCCTGCTTTCAAACTACTGGGTCAGCATGAGCCAGAGCAAGTAACAGGAACTCACCCCATCCTGCGGCAACAAGTGGATTTTGAATGTGAGACTGCTGATCATCAGCCCAGTATCCTAACCATGTGAGCCACATGCTCCTAGTCAGCAGTAATAGATATCAGTTGGATAATGCAATTCTCAGCTATTTCAACAGAATATGATGTTCAACTTGTTAGAATTACACTCTTTCTGGATTGGTTACACTTCATCTGAAATATCATGACCCCTACAGTTTAAGAAGGATCAACAAACATGAAGGAAGAAAGGTATTGGAGATGATGAGAAGTGTACACACCAAGAACAAGATGGAAACAAAGGTAACAAGAAAGCTATTTAAGAATTATCTTAAATTATATAATTCAGTGCCACCTAGATAACTGAACTTATTTATTGTGCTCTGAAAAATAGAAAAGGATTATAGCTTAGACTGTAATAAAGACTTTCTGCTGGTGTAAATTCTTCAGCTGTAGCATAAAGATTCCAGAATGCTGTTCTTGTTCTTGGTCTCTTAGCAGAGCTGAAAGACTACCAATCAAGATTACCAATCTTTTATTGGTACAAGGCATAGCAGATTTCTAAGTAAATCAGGGGTTAGTCTGGATGAACTTTGAGTTTCCTTCTAACTCTGTGATTCCATGATCCAAGCAGCTATGCAGTTATCTACAAACACACTGAATTTGTACATTGATATTCATTTTAAGATTACTATCATAGTAGCTAGATTTAAACTATGTTTTGCCAATGTAATCAATATAGAAAGGGAACAGTGCCATCTAAAAATGGAAGAGCATGTATTCCATTGAGGAACAGAAAATTTAACTTGTGTTTTATTGCTGCTCTACTCTTTCCAAGTATTTAAGTGCCAAGCTTTGTAGTAATTAATGAGACAATAAAAATCTTTGCACCTACATTTTAGTATAAAAATACTCCTCTATAGATCACTAATCCCATTACCCAAAATCAGCTTGGAAGATAATTCTTTTGTTTAAAAAGTTACTGGTATTTCATAATATATTCTTTCTATGAGAGGATGAATGCTCAGATAAATTGACTTGCAAATCAGATCAAAGTTCCTTCCATCCGAATATTCCCTCTCCAGAGTGTGGACAACTATAAGACATCAATAATCAGTATTAACTGTTTGTGTTTGGATATAGTATTCACATTTTTATGTATTGTAACTTCAGAGCTAAAATTATCTTTTTATTTAACTATTACTCCTTATGTGTTTTCCCTATAAAAAAATAAGTTATAGTATCTTTCCTTGTGCTGAAAATTCTTACAAGAAAATTTCAGGCCTTTTAGATGTTGCATAATGGCATCAAGCATGATTTTTTTTCTAAAACTGACATCTCAATAATTTCAGAGGTGCTTCAGTATATTAAATTTTGAAAAGCAAATATTGATTCGCAAAAATCTTTTCCTAAAACAATTTATTTATCTATTTGTTTGTTCGTTTGTTTGTTAAATTTATAGTCCACCCAACTCCCATAGGACTTCATAATATCACAGAATTGTTATGTTGGCTATGATAGAACTTCTTAGGAAAGATACTATTTTCCCCTTGCTATTTAATTTGTAACTATCTTTTTTATGAGGCCCTTTTGTACATACAGTTTCACAAATTACCTGTCATAACCTAAGTATAATTGGTAAAGTCTTCAGGACAACCTCAATTATCTCCTGGTGGCTTTATGAATATATATCCATTGTTGTTTTCTTAAGAGCAAGACTGAAATGGTCTACTTCATGTCATTTTCTGGGATACGTTTTCATCTTTCAAGGCAGCTTATAGCCCTGGTATTCCTCCAAAATCTCCCATTCAATTGTTAACAAGGCCCAATTCTCCTTTGTTTTTGATCCCAGATGAAGTTGGCAAAGTGCTGCTACCTGCTGAGACTGTTGTTTGTTTATAAGGTTGATATATTGCTTCTAACAAGAGGTCTCTTAACAGGTGTAAAATGAAATTACACAATAAATAATAAATATAATCAATCATTAAACCAAAATAGTAACATCAAATGAACAATATAAATCTGTCTCAGTCAGACAAAAATCAACCTCAAAGACCTCTCAGAGAAGCCGTTTCTCAATAAATCTCCACAGGACCATGAAGTAGGAGAGAAACTCCACAGAGAATGCCTACCTCAAGATAAGGAGGGTTTTTTTATCAGCCATTTTTCACTTGGCCATATTTACCAGGCACAATCTATTGCATGAGTGTCAAACTCGTGGTGTCATGTGATGTTTTATAATGTTTTTTCCTTTCACGGAGCTGGGGTGGGTGTGGCCTACATGTGACACATCTGGCTCGTGGGCTGCCAGTTTGACACTCCTGATCTATCAGGACAAGCATCTTCAGAGATATAAAGGCACTAAGGTATAGTGAGCGTTAATATTTATTTATATTATATAACCAAATAGCCACCCACAAGTGACTATAGGCAGCTTGCAAAGATTAAAATATAGAAAAACTCACTATATGTAATCCCCAGTGCCTAAGGATAAACAATAACTTCATTCTCTGAAAAAATACATCAATATGAAGACACCTCTCCTACCCTGACCCAACACCTGACCCAAATCCCTTGTGAAAAGCTAATAGGGTAATAATAATCACCATCTTGAATTGCACTTGGAAATATATTGCTGGTCAGTGCAGCTTCCAAAGAATAGATGTCACAAAATATTATTGAGACTGATCAGTAAGGATGTATGCAGCCATCTTAACCCCATCCAATGTTTACTAGTAATTTTCAACAGCAGCCCCACACAGAGTAAATTATAGCATTCCAACTAGAGAACCTGTGGAGGACAGGAATGTTTTCTCCTGTTTATGCTACCTTGTTGTTCCATCTCCCAATCTGAGAGATTTTGACTCCTTAGCACTCCTTAGCACCACACTGAATAATTATCATTGTTTACAAGACTATCTACTGGAACATCACATTAGGCATATGAAGCATTCCCTATTGATTTTTAAGGCCAGCTTTGGAAGGTAGTAATTAGAAGTGGAAGAGTAATGGAAGGATTTTTTATGTGTTTTTCTAATCCCAATCAAACTTCAAATAGGCTCTTCTCTTAGTTCTAAGGAGGCACTCATTTCCCATGTTTCCAAATTAGCAAGTAGCCTCACTGGAGGAGGAGAATGTTAGTAGTTCCTACTGCCATTTTCCTGAAGCTGCTCCCAACTTTGCTTAGGCATTTTCCCAGATTACAAATCAACCTTCTTCCTCCTGGCACCAATGGACTATTGATTTCTTTCCAAATTAGCCTATCTGATCCATTTATTTCCAAAAACTTCTACATTCTAACCATTAAAATAACCTCTACAAACACAATGATTTCCTAGGCCAGGATGAAGGAACTTGTTCTAGACAATTTAGATATAAATGAAATGCAACAATCCTGAAATCATTTGTACAATCATTTGCTTTCTATTTTTGATTGAGATGTGATAGGTTAAAGAGCTGATCTTTTTGTTTGCTCCTACAAAATATTTCCTTTTACTCTAACAAAAAAAAATTATATATTTTTAAGAGCCTTTGGCAAAGGACTTGATCAAAGCCTCAGCATACCCACCCCTTGTCTACTCATTTAACAGCTGGGCAATTATTTAGGCATTTCTCAAGTATTGGGGCCATTATGTATTTTATACCACCTTAGTAACAGCAAATACATTTTCATTTGAATCTCAAATGAGAGATTCTCTTTAATATTTGGTTTAATATTTATCTTCTGTTTGGGTAAGGCAGGGGTGGGGACCGTGGCCCTTTTATGACTTGTGAACTTCAATTCCCATAATTCCTGAGCTGACTGACATATATACTGGGTAAGGCATTAACATATAATACATATAAGGGTAAGTATACATATAATGGGTAAGGCATTAACACTGAAAAAAATTGCCTGCTTCAGTTTTCTATATTATCTTTAGCTTTTACTACAAAAAAAACATTTTGTATTTTTTTTCTTTAATCCTGGTGTAGTTTCTCAAATGGGTGACTGACAAGTTTCCTTCTGCAGCATTAGCAGGAGTTATATATATATGCCGCTCTGATAAATACCTCTGAAAGTCTGTCCTGAACCATTAGACAGCCACACCTTTCCATTAGCACACATTCCTTCTCCTGAAAGTGCATTTTTAGACCACAAAAGCCAATTGCTTAACTCATGTAAGAATGCATAAAACCCTGATGGAATTTTCTTAAATCTGCTTTTTACATATTTTATACTATTAGAAGCAATCACCTTGATTCTTGTAGTGTTTTCATTGTGTTTTTTTGGTTTTTGAAAAATGGCCTACAGGGGTGTTTTTCAAATTATGAAACAGTATGTTATCTTACTTGAATATTTGACTAAAACAGTTTCAAAGTCACAGTCATAAAGCACGAGCTATTACTCCTGATGCTGGCCTATCTCTCCTGAAAGAAAAGCAGAATATAAGTGTAACACATAAATAAAATTATACCCCTTCCTAGTCTTTTTATGAAAGATCTATTCACTGATTTATTTAATCCAAAACAAATGCATGGGATGTGCAAAAAGGTATATATGAAACACAGATGCATACAACTTTAAAGTAGTTTAGGATCCCTGATTTGGACACAAATTGTGTTTTTGTGTAATATATGTATTATACATGACTATTAAAACTTGAGTCAGAACTGAAGAAGCTTCTTGGATGTGAAGCAAAACTTCTTCAAAGAAAAACAAAGTCCAGTTGCCTTTTGAAAAAACACCTTTGGCATTACTATGACGTAGATGACTGAGATTCTCCATTGATATAGTAAAATTATGGCTCCTTAATCCCATATTATCTAAGATGGATTCTTACTCCTGAATATCTAGAAAAATATCTTAAGAACTAAAATAATAGTCTAATTTTGCTCAGTGTTACAAAGTGTCCTTTTTTGTATTTTGAGAATTTGCAAAAAAGTATAAAGATCTTTTATGAAGCCTATAATTTTTTTTCTTTAATGCTAGGCTTTATTTTTGCTTGGGGTGGGTGGGATGAGAAATTGCTCAGTAATAGCAGAACACAATATCGGTCTGAGTAGAGGTAGAGGATAACCATGGCCCTTGACACCACACCACTTGATGCTGGAATCTAGCAAACAGTCTAGTAAATTAATCAAATCGCTCTCTTATTCTTTTTAATGAATATGAACTTTACAATATGACAAGATTTTTCTCATCCCAGTATAGACTGAAACATAAAGAATACATTAAATGATTATATTTTCAGCAAAAAACAATATTAAGTTAATAGATATGCATGTAGTCGAGAAAGTTTGTGAGACTGCACTGGGAATCATCTCAGATCTAAACGTCCACATGACTGAGCTACCAATTTCATAGAAGCAAGTCATGGCTAACTCCATTTTTTATTTGCAACAGGATTTAATTAGTAGGACTTGATTAAACTGCTAAATTTTATGCAGTTTGTCAACAACTATCAGTGGTTATGTTCATTGGGTTGAAATCTCACTGGATAAGATCAAACTATTGTTACTTCATCAATACAAAGACCTCACTAGAGCAGTTTGCTTGGAGATTGGTGTTGTTGTTTTTTTCCCATTTGTTGAAGAGAAACTAATTCAGATCTTGACAATACAATGTCAAGAAACCATAGTTTCAAATTAGAGTTACATTTAACTTTTCAATTTTATGTCATAAATCTTTTGGCCATCTCCCATATGTGCAATATCTGCAATTCTTGATGTATGGTTAGATTCCAATTACTGGGGACACAGTCAAGCAAAAAGTATATATACTTAAACAGCAGTGATCAAAAGTTACATTAACAATCCTATGGAGTTAATGTTCTAATTTCTGAATTGCATCTGCAGTAGCAAGGTGATTGCATCCAAACCTTATTAAACATTCTATGAGGTATCCAATATGTACACAGCAACCCTTTCTGTTACATTAACCTCACTTTAAGATCAGATGAGACTAATCTCCTTTAAAAGGAGTAGTCCATTGATGTATAATATGAGAACAATCAGAAGGATTATTCCACTGATTGTGAAATAACTCATTTCAGTTGCATCTGATTCCTTCAACCTGTTATAAAATACATTACTGACTTTGGGCCTTTGAGTTTTTCAAGTTGGTCCAAAATATTACAAGTGGAACAGTTTATCCTTCAAACTTATTTTCAACCTTGATTTGTTTGTTTGTTTGTTTGTTGAAATTTCTTGGCCACCCAATCCCCAAAGGACTCCAGGTGGCTCATAACAAAATAAAACAATATAAAAACAATTCATTACATATTAAAATTCGTTAAATGAATACAAAAGTTAAAAAATTGTTAAAACATTCTTCAGGTATGGACCAACTCAGCCCTCTGAAAGAGCCATGTTTTAAGGGCTCGATGGAAGGTCAACATGTCAGAGATAATCCAGATCTCAGGGGGAAGCTCATTCCAGAGAGCCGGGGCACCCACAGAGAAGGCCCTCCTCCAAGGGACCGCCAGTCAGCATTATTTGGCTGATGGTATCCAGAGGAGTGCCCTGTGGGCGCTCACAGGGCACTGGGAGGCAAATGGTGGTAGAAGGCGGTCTCGTAGATATATTACTTTGGAGTAATATATAATATTACTTATATTTTTAGTGAGTTAAAAATTGTATCTACAGCCCATTAAGGAGAGAATATATACCATTGGGTTGCACTCCTTTGCAAATTTGAGCCAGTCTGTTTCTTAATGTTCTGTACGTATTGTGGCTTTCTGACTTGTATATAGGTTTTTCATGAGGTCAATGATATGTTCTGGGATTCCTATTTTTTTCTGAGCACATTCCATGCCTTGGCATGATCAGAAGCCTTTCTATAACCAATAAAACACAAAGAATGTTTGAATTCTTTGATTTTTCTCAATTATTCATGTGCGTCAGTAATGATTCTTATTCTCAGTCTTTTCTAAAGCCAGACTGAACATTTGGCATCACTTTTTCCATGTAGGGCTCTAACCTGCATTGGATGATCCTAAGCATTATTTTGCAAGCATGCAGAATTAAGGGTATTATATGATAGTTTGCTAATTCTTTTTTGTATTTGAATGATTTGAGTCTTCCAATCTGTTGTCCATGGTGTTGTTTTTCAGATTTGCTTGCATAGCTTGGTTAGAACCTTCACTGATTCTTTTGTTTCTTGCCATATAGTATTTCAGGGAATAGTCCATTAACTCCTCTAGCCTTCTGACTTGGTAATGACTAGAGTGCAGATTTAACTTCATCTTTTAATTCTAAAGATACTTATAAGTACAGAATATCTTCTAACATATCCTGGATATTAGCAATGATACAGAACCATAATTCAGAATATGCCTTCTATCTTAGTTTATTCTTTTGAATTGGTTTTAATTCAATATGTATATACTTTCACTTCCTTTCATGTCCTTTGAATCTATCCATTAGTGTCCTACAGTATACCAGTTAGAGGATGGGTCCTCCTTCTGAGTTTTAAAGATCTTTTGAAAGATTCTTCTTGTTTTACCATGACTAGAAGTAGTATTGCAACATCAGTAAAAACATTGACTATAGAAACCCATAGTCAATGTTTTTACAGATGTTGCAATATTACTTCTAGTCTCTGGAATTCTTTTTTAAGTTCCTTTCTGAGATTTTCACCTTTCTTGGCTTTGGTTTCTATTATCTTCTTGGCAATTGCTGTGGTTTATTCTGACATCAAATTTTCTGTCTCCTCTTTCTTAATTTTTGAAGTCTCTTTTCACATTCATTCTTAACAATTTTTTTTTAAATTAATAAGTGCATCAATACGTGCAATACATAATAAGATATAATAAATGCAATAATATAACAATATGAAATAATACAGTCAGTTTGATTTCCCTTTGTATTTCATCTGGTGATGTCCATGTATAAAGGTACTATTTTGGTTATTTGAAATATTTGCTGTGAAAAAATCATTGGAATGGCAAAAACTGATGGCAATAGTAATAGCAGATTTATATACCACTCCATTGTGCTTTACAGCACTCTCTGAGAGGTTTACAATGTCAACATATTGTCCTAACAATCCTGGCTCCTCATTTTATCAACTCAGAAAGATGGAAGGCTAAGTCAATCTCAAGCTCCATCAGGAACGTACTTCAGACTGTGGGCAGAGTTAGTCTGCAATACTGCATTCTAACTACTGCAACATCAGGGTTTCTGACTGATATGTCAGTCTCCTGCTTCTTTTCAGTTTCCTAAACCCTGTAATCCAACTATATTTTCCTCTGTCCCTTTTCCAATTATATAGCGAATGAATGAGATATTAATCACAGAATACATTCATCAAGGGTAAGTGCATTAAGAGGCCAGAAGCAAATCTGGATGGTGTTAATGAAAGCTGGAAAAAGATAGGGATAAAGGTTTAAAGAACAAAAGACAATGTGTGAAAGATATGAATTTATGAAATTCATCAGGGATAGTTTGCCAATTTAGAAAGAACTGAGTGAATGGTGTTAGCATAAAATAGATTTTCTTTTCTTACCACATGCCATTTTTTTTGGCTTCCTCCTTCTTAGTAGTTTCATGCTTTGCATGCCATTTCTTACCTAAAAGGGAATTTGCATGAAGGGGGTGGTGGTGGTGGAAGGAATAGATATTAAAAGAGCTTCTAAGCATCTAGCTGGAGTAAATATAATTGTTTCTTAAGAAATATATGAGCAGAATTATGCATACAGCCTTTGGAAGCATATATTAATAACTGGAATTCTTACTAATCCTAAAATGGTAGGCTTATTTACAGTATATTCCCACAATATATAATTATTTGCAGTTTTCTGTAAACTTTGGCCCTAGCCTGTCATTTTATACATGTTATTAATGTCTCTGCAGCTCCAATGTCTTCTATCTTTATATTATAATATTTTATAATTTGATGACAATAGCTACAGCATGCATGTATTTCCATATATATATATATATATATGTAAGTCTCTGGTTATTCGGGTTTTCTCCCGCGTAGAATTGGAAGAATT
>JANHGC010004227.1:66693-80464 GCA_027560395.1 Boaedon fuliginosus | reverse complement strand
TCACAAAGATGGATTCACACCCGCCTATCTCTAGAGCATTGCCTTCCCGTGGACATAACCTTTGACGAACAATTAATTCCACTCCACCACCCCTGCCCTGGGGTCACGACTTGTACATCACTTGAAACCCAGGGGGGCACATTTCCATGAGGGGGACACCCCCCTCTGGCCCCAACCAGGTCTCAGTGATGCACGCCAGATCGGCCCTTTCATCCCGAATTAAGTCCTGAATGAGAGGAGCTGGATGAAATGTTCCCCTGGCCACAGCCACCAAATGCTATTCTAATTGTAGTGAGGTTCAAGGAGAACTCCCAAGTTCTGCACCCATTCTGAGGGGGTCAAACCCCCCCACACACACACAAGTTAAGGCTGGATAATCCACTGGACCCCATAGAGGAAACAACCATTCAGTCTTGTTGGGGTTGAGCTGTTGGTTGACCTGTTGGTCCCCATCCAAATCCTCACAGCCTCCAGGCACTGGGACATCACCTCGACAGCATCACTGGGCTGGACTGGGGCAGAGATGTATAAATGAGAATCATCAGAATACTGATGATAACCTACCCCGTGCCATTGGATGATCTCCCCCAGCAGTTTCATGTAGATGTTAAATAGGAGAGGCAAGAGAACCAAACCCTGAGGCACCCCATATAGCAGGGGCCTCGGGTCAGACCTCTGCCCTCTTACCAACACTGACTGCATACCGCTTGAGAGATAGAAGGAGAACACCAAAATATGGTGCCCCCCACTCCCAATCTCTCAAGCTGTCATAGAAGGATACTATGGTGAATGGTATAGAAAACTGCCGAGAGGTCAAGAAACACCAGGACAGAGGAAGAACCCCCATCCTGGGCCTGCAAGAGATCATCCACCAGTGCGACCAATCTCATCTCAGTGCTATAACCGGGCCTGAACCCAGATGGAAGAGGATCCAGATAATCCGGTTCCTTCAAGGCCCATAGAAGCTGAAGCACCACCACCTTCTCAAAAACCTTCCCCAAAAAGGGGAGGTTGGAGACTGGATGAAAGTTCTTTAGGTCAGCTGGGTCCAGGGAAGGCTTCTTTAGAAAGAGCCTCACCACTGCCTTCTTTAAGGGAGGGGGAACTAGCCCCTCTCTCAATGAAGCATTGATGACCTCCTGGAACCAGCTGCGTGTCACCTCCCGACTGGCAGAGACCAGCCAGGAAGGGCACAGGTTCAATAAACAGGTGGAGGTGCTCATTGTCCCCATGGCCTTGTCCACATCATTAAGGCCAACAGGAGCAAACTCTTCCCACTTATCTGGACTAAGACCTGCCCCAATCATCCCAGTAGATCCTGCCCAGTTGGAGTCCAAATCTGAGCGACTTTATCCAACAGATACTGAGCAAATTCCTCAGCTCTACCCTGCAAGGGTTCTCCAGTCTCCCCCGATTTGAGAAAGGAGTGAGTCACCCTAAACAGGGCAGCTAGGCAACAGTCCACAGATGCAATAAGAGCAAAAAAAAAAAAGAATGTTTTGCCACTTGTATCACCACTAGATAAGTCCTAATAAAGGCTCTTAACAGTGTTGGTCAGATTCTGACATACTGGCTCTCCAGTGTTGCTCTAGATGTCTCTTCTGGCACTTCATCTCCCAGAGCTCCTTGGAGAACCAGGAAGCTTTCTGAGATCTGCACACAGTGAGAGGTCTCAAAGCCACAACCCAGTCCAAAGCCCTGGCCGCCATGCTGTTCCAAGCAGCGACCAGAGCATTGGCCAAGCTGTGGGCCAGGGAATCAGGAAGTTCCCCAAGCTCCTTCTGAAACCCAGTTGGGTCCATCAGGCGCCTGGGGCAGAATCACTTAGTCGGTTCCCCCTCCCAGTGGTGGGGGGTGGGTGTCAGGAAATCCAAACATAATAAGAAGTGATCTGTCCATGACAAGAGTTGAATGGCTAAATCCCCCAAATTCAGATCATGACGCCATTGCTCCGAGATAAATATTAAGTCAAGCATATGTCCCCCTCTATGGTCGGACCCTGCAGTACCCAGGTCAGGTCCATGGTTGTCATGGAGGCCATGACCTCCTGGACTGCATCTGAGGCCTTGCCTGTGGATGGCAGGTTGAAGTCCCCAAGCACCATCAGCCTGGGGAACTCAATCGCCAGCCCAGCTATCACCTCAAGCAGCACAGGCAGGGCTGTTGCCATGCAGCTTGGAGGCAGCTACAAAAGCAGCAAGCCCACCTGAACCCCTAAGTCCAACCTCAAGAGGAGAGACTCGCACCTGACAATCTCCGGAGCGACATCCCTCCATGGATGTAAATCCTGATGGATAATAATTGCCATCCCTCCACCCCTACCCTGGGGTCATGGCTGGTGCAACACTTGAAATCCGGTGGGGGACATCTCAGTAAGAGGGACAACCCCCTCTTGTCCCAACCAGGTCTCGGTGATACATGCCAGGTCGGCCTTCTCCTCCAGTATCAGATCTTGAACCAGAGGGGCCTTGTTCATCACTGACCTGGCATTAAAAAGCAGGAGCCGGAGCCCAGGGCCCTGAATTTCCAAGCCAACAGGTCCCTGAGATGAACCGAGGGGTTTGCAACATCGCACCATCATCAGCTGTCAGGCACATGGTTCCCGAAGATGCCTCACCCCTCAGCTCCCACCATACCTACCCCTCCCAAGCACCACTGATATTAAAACACAGTAGGTGTTAATGAGAGAGAAAAATAAATATTTGTGAAATGGAATGCAAAATACTTTAGATTTTTACAGCAGTCAAAATATGGAAATGGATCAGTGCATGAGAAAACACAAAAATCAATTTTAAATGATCCATGAATTTTCTCTTCCACTAAAGCTCACTTCAACAGTAAATTGAAACTGTAAATATACTGCCGTAGTCTCATTAACATTGCTTTGTCACTTGTTTTTATCTAAAACAAAGTTAGTCAAGTGATAAATATTGCTAATTCATCTCTCTTTGATTAGTGGACTGCATAAATAAATAGAATGAAGTGGTCAAAGACTAAATTAATTCCAGCAATATATCAACATTCTGAACTCTCAAATAATATAGAGCAACTTTTCATATTGATCATAGATCACTTTGTTAGTTAATGTCTCATAATTAATTTGAATGAAAGAGCAAATAATTTGATGCCAAGTAGTCAATTTTATTACAACTCTGTATGGCCAGATTCTTTCTGCAAAGTGATTCGTTTTGAATCTATTCTTAAGAACTGCTTAGGTTAAGGTATCAAATATATTTCTGTGAAAGACCTGTGATAATTGTGTGCTACTTTTTGCTTGAGGTACAAATCTATTTTAATTGCTTCTTGTAAAAATTCTGCTAAATTCAATTTGGAATTCTATGTCCAGAATCCTTTGCTTAAGCTTTACCATGGCCTGTTCATTAGTAAATGGCCCCTATAGCTCCAAATTAATATCCACAGCTTAATATAAATAATTTGTTAATACATTTATATATTATATTTATTATTTTTGACTAGACATAGATGACAAACAATTGCCTGACTGGGTGCTAGTCATGGATTAAGAAAAATTGGCAACTCAAAACCAGAAAGTTTTTATTATGACAGTTTTTAATGTCCTCCAATTGATACGAAATCGCTTGGATTGGTGTTTATCCATCTAGGTCTCTTTTTTTTTCGTTTTCTTTTTTTTTTTACTAATTTATATGGTTGTCCAATACAAAAATGAATATCAGGTTTAAAATTACAAATGTATAAAGCAGAGAAGAAAAAAGAGCACAAAAACGTGTGCCTGTGGCACTCACCTTCCTACCTGTCGCTTAAAGAGGAGCTGTCAAAATATCCAATGCCTGAGGGGAAACCAAGTCCTTGCTGCCTTACAAAGACCAGCAAGTCAGGAATATACCCTTCTTAACAGGGCACTGAACCAAGAAGGCACTCCTCACTCCCATCAGATCAAAGACAGTACCCATCTTATATTGATGAAGAAACTTATATATACAAAATGAAGTTTGGACATAATTGACTAAATTGTCAAGAAGGGTAAGACAGATGATTCAGTTTACTTTAACCCTATCATCCTATTACCAGCATGTTCTATGTCAGATATCTGTATTACAAATGTTTGGCTGAAAGAAGAGAATGCAGGCAAATAAACAAAATTTAGTCAAGTCATCCAAACTGACTCAAGACTTTCTTCTTTATCATCAACTGCTTAAGGCAGATTGGTATGCTTCCTTTATAGAGTGGAAGTATCCCTTGAATCAATATCTAGGAAAAACCTTTGGCATAAATTCATACTCACATCAATGTATCATCATCTCCTTGCCCTCATATGCATTTTATAGAAGAATACCAGGTACCATCTTATATAAACAATTTAACTAGAAATAGGATAGAATAAACTACCCTAATGACATTCAGTTTTCATGTCAACTTGATAATGGGGTATTTAACCAAAGGAAGACTATCTTCTAAAGTTAATCCAATAAGCCAAAGGCAATTTGATTATGCACCATCAAGTCATTCGTTGAATCCTAGTGATCACATAGATTTTCCCCATTATCACCTATCTCTATCCTATTTTTGTAAGTCTTTCAATGGTGTACTCAGTGCCACGCTACCTGAATTAATCATTCTCATTTTCTCTTTGCTTAACTTTTCCCAGTATTACAGCCTTCTGCAGAGAGCTCTGTCTTTTCATGTGATAATTTGAGCTTGGTTATTTGTTTCTTGAGAGAAAACTCTGGAGTGATTATTTCAATGATGTATTAATTTGTTTTCTTGGCTGTCCACAACTTTAGGTTCATCTCTATATAAATCACCATTAGGACTAAAAAGAGCAATGAAAACTGTGCCATACTTTTAAAGAGATCACTTACTCTGTATCAGCTTTAACAAAATTAAAGGTATAGACTTACCAGTGGTACTTGCTGTTTTAATGACCTGGAATATTGATGGGCATGGCATAAAACAGATGACATCAGGGACGGGTTTCTCCCGGTCCGCTGGTTACCCGCTTCGTGGACGCGCTGCCAGATCGACTGTCAAAAGCATGCTGAGCAAGATTGTGGTCAAAAACTTTGTGGTATTCTGCAAATACTCTGATCCAACAGCTGTGCAGCGGCTATCTGCTGCACAGCTGTTGTATCAGAGTATTTGCAGAATACTACAAAGTTTTTTAACGCGATCCCGCGCAGCATACTTTTGACACCTGATCTGGCAGCACATCCATGAAGCGGGTAACCAGCGAACCAGGACAAACCCATCCCTGCACGAGGTGGCTTAGTTACTTTTACAAATTTCAGTGAATGGTTGTTTGGGCTTTACATAGTGCATAATCAGATTATGCCAGAAGATGGTTTTCCAGCTTTCCATTTTTTTTATTCTAAAATAGAATCTGATTCTGTTTCAGGTTATTCCGGAGATCCAAATAGAAAGGGGAAGGATGGCTATTCCCCACCTGCACTCCACCACCACCCAAAAATGTTGTAGGATAACAGTAGAGAAAATACACATATTTAAAAAGTTGGATCTAACAACAACAAAAAAACAATAATTGCTTGGAATGAGTTGTTGCTACTCTCTTGACAGGTATGGATTACAAGTCACTTGAGATATACAGTACAAGCCAGACACTTGGAAGAAGGGAAACAGCAAACATTACTTAAAAGTTA
This sequence comes from Boaedon fuliginosus, assembly GCA_027560395.1. NCBI lineage: Eukaryota > Metazoa > Chordata > Lepidosauria > Squamata > Lamprophiidae > Boaedon > Boaedon fuliginosus. Next base: position 74,828 of record JANHGC010004227.1, on the reverse strand, counting down.
CATATATGTAATCCATTATCACTGTTCTTGCACATTAACATATCACTACAAAAGTGGGGGCTTTAAAAGCACCCAGTGTAGCAGTTAGCAGCTAAAAGAAACCACATGTGATTAGAGCCCTCTGCCTAATCAGAAGAGACATTTATTTTAAGATCCTATTTTTCTGCAGGCCTGGCTTTTAAGGCTAATAACTCACAGCGTTAATCTATTTGATCTACTGGACTGATCTGTTCCACAGGTCAAAGGGCATGCCTTCTCCTGCTGGTAGAGTTCCAAACATTGTTTCTGCTCTGCAAATTGTAAATGGGACTGATAATGATTCTCCATCAGCTCACAACTGATAGCAGATTAATCTTGTACATGTACACGACTTGTAGTGATTTTTGCTTGTTCTCCATGGATTACTAGTATACAGTCAACAAAGCATCAGTTATGTCTCTGAATAAAAATATCTTTTGTGCCAAAGTAGAATTGCAAAGTGATAAGTTCTGGATACTATTTTATTGTATTTTCTTGTTTCAGGTAGCTTTTGCCAAAATGTTCCTTTAATTGTATATAAGTCATAAATCAATGTTTCTCATATCCATTTCAAATGCAACCACGAGGCTCATATTTCACAGAAGAGACAGCACTGACTTTTACCATGTTCCCTAAATAGGGTAGAGCTATTAAATGGATTTACATTCCATCCAGGTAATGTTTTCTATTATGAGCACTTAGAAGTTGGTCTTCGTATACTCAAAACTATCCCAATCTTCTCACCTCTACGGAGGATTTGAAATTCTAAATTTCTATAGTGACAACTTTTTTCACTGCCACGTATGTTTTTAAAATAACTTGATCCACTGAGATTGTACACCTTTCAGTTCTGTGCTACTCCTAGTGGTGTCCTTTGGTCTTAACCTGCAGAAGAAATGGTTTGTAATTAAAAGATAAGAGAAATACTGCATGTGGGTGAACATTGTTCATGGGCTCTATAACTCCCAGGTTCCACAACTAGCACATTTTCTGATAGAATATATTATGGCAGCCATTGGTTTTGATGCTTAAGTCAAATAAGATTGAATGTATATTTCGTCTACTCTAGAGCTCAACATATTTTGCTTTGAGCCTGGATTTTCCTTCTTTTTTAAAAAAAAATTAGACTGTCGTTCTATGCTTATTTACACACTCACTGGTTTACTTATTCAGTTTTACTGATTTATGTACTTGTTAGTAAATTTTCAATAGGAGGGAACAAAAGAATCTGTGCCAAAGAACAATCATATCGAGGAGATCCTATGTTTTAATCATACAGCCTTTTACAATGTTTTAACCCAACAACAACAGGAATATTAAACAATGATAAGAGACTGTTTTCTATTTGCATATTTACACCCACAGCCCAATTTAGGCCTATTAATTATCACAATATGATTGTATTTTAAGCCAGATCTCTTTAACATTAAGCTACTGGTGCAGAAGTATGCTAGAATGGAATAAAGTGGCCCAAAATGTAAAATCATTTATAAAGGAGTATCTTAGAGTCAAGCAACAGACATATTTGCTAACCCTGAAACTGACACACATTTCTTGAATGGCTGTATTGGATACTGTTCAAATAAGTATCTTGGCAAGAAAGTTTAAGTCTCTCATTGCCTCTTCTCTTTGATCTGTGCAGAATAACCAGGATGCATTAAAGATTTTGATCTTTATTATATGGACATGGAGAAACTCAAATATAAAAATGTCAAATATGAGCAGAACTATATGGATATATTTGCTTCATGGATGAAGAAACCTGCCTTACAATAAGAAATTAAATGTCTCCCATGTGTTTCCTCCTTACACATGCCACAAATATTATCCCATTAACTGCCAGAACTGCCATACATTTCATACTTTCATAGTTAATATCAACTACTATAATTAAATAAAAGTATTGTAGTGCATAAGCCACATTGTTATTGTATGGGTACATGTACAAACTAGGGATCCATTTGAGTAACATCACTCTGGGTATCCTTGGCACAGGTGTTTCTTGATCAGAACTTATAGTTCATTTCCATTTTCACATAATTGGTACTTCCAACCTGCTCCAGTATGGCGAAGTCACATGCAACAGATACATCATGAAATGAATATATTCAAATAGTTCAAAATTGAATGCGCAGGCTGGAGCGGGTAGAAAACTAATCTGTATGTAAATTCCACCTTTCCTAATTTGTTAGGTTTCCTGTTTATCAAACTGTGTGCTACTTACAGTTTGGCATTATTGATTTTTGGGGAGGGGGATTAAAAGAAAGTATATTGAGGTTTCTACCATTACCTCAGATCATCCTTTGGAGATAGTATGGGAGCAGAGAAACTTGAGCGGCAAGAACATAATGTTGTCTCGGGATACTAGATAAATTCATCTTACTGCTATGAAATATAACCTACATTGAAATCCCTCTAATAAATATAATGAATACTTAAGATATAAATGACAAGTTTACTGCCATTTTCTAAATTTGAACAGTTTATTATATACATCCACGTATACCCCTGCAGACAAAATCCTGCATCTGGACAGATCTCCAGCACGGCCATAAGCAAGTGGCATATTGCATTTCCTCCCTCAAAGCTGAAGAAATTACCAATTTACAAATTTATTTTACATAAAAAGAAAGATGTCACATTCATGAAGTATACTGCCACTTTCTTTTCTGGCTCTCAGTGTACTCAGTTCTGATTTTCAGATATGTTCAAATGTTAGCAACTTTGCATCATGTTTTTTTTTCTTCCCACCTATAGGGACAAATGATTGTAGTAAAGAAAGAAAGGTCATGCTGCCTTGCTATCAACTGAACTTGATTAAACTCCTTTATGTTTATGAACAATTTTAGAAGGTAAATCTGGGAAACTCATTAGCTTATCAACATAATCCAGATAAACTGCTTATTGAGAAAGCTGAAGAATGTTATCTTGTGTTGTTCTCCTGAGGAATTCTATCACTGTTGGGTTAGGTCACAGGATGGATTGAAATCTTGAAGTAACCGCAAAGGCGAATTCAATTTCTAATGGATAATCATTGTTTAAAGAAAAAAGTTCACACAAGCATTTATCTATAAAGACCACTAGGTGCTGTTCATCTGTTTTAGTTATGTAAGGTACATTTAATATACTGAGTCTCTTTCTAGATAAATGGCCTTTGAATCAGTGTCTTGGTATGTGCTTTTCTTGTTTTCTCCAAAAGCTGTTTCCCAAGATTCTAACATTTTCTGCAGCCCTTGCATCTCGCACTTGCCACCTTATGTTGAGTCTGGGTTGGCTTAGGAGTTCAAGACCTCAATGGTAACTATGAACATGTTCCAAATAAATGACCCAACAAATACCAGGGATCATATATTAGATCTAGTTTTTGTCATATGGCAGTTACAGGGTGATCTGGCATTGAAGGATATCACCATTAGTTGGCTGCCATGGTCAAACCACTCTGATGTTGTCCTCTGGCTCATTGGGACTACATACCTACACAGAGAGGCAGGGTCTGTTAGGTTACCTACCCCACCCCAAGTGATTAATGGACACCCTAGAATCCTAGAAAGACCTTGAGGTTTTCCCTGATGATCTGTCATCATTGAGGCAGATTGGCAGGGACCATGATTGCAGGGTGCAATGTATGGGTGACTGAAGCCTGGTCTAGATTGTTCCTATGTGGCCTCTTCTGGGCATTGATCTCAAGGAGTTCCACTAGATGAGCTCCCAAAAGCAAGACCTGGAGAAAAACAAGAGTGAATCCAATCTAATGTAAGTTAGACCCCATATTCGTCCCCACATCATGATACTAAGGATGGCAAAATAGTTATTTTTCCATATTATTGCATCTGCCTAGTAGCTGCCCAAGTTACCCAGCAGCCCTATTTACAGTAATCTGTTCCCTGTTGGTGGGGGAGGTTAATCCACAGGGTGTGGTGAAAGATATTCAAGCTGTCTGATTGATAATGTTGCTTGGATTCACGTGGGAGTTAGGTTCTCACTGGGATATTTTTTTTGCCCAGTGAAAAAAAGTTCTGATGTATTATTAGTCCAAAGTGTATAGATCAATTTACTTCATAATTCAGAGAGATGCATAGTTCAAACAGCATTTGGCTGTGCTATTATTTTTGGAGTAACATCTGTCATTCCTTCATAATATCTTCGACCCAACCTACATTCTCTACATCACACACACAACATCATGCATGTTTGTGTGTGTGAATTAATCTACTGTTTCTTTAAAATTTAACATTTATTTAAATAATTCATAAAGCAAAATAATATGTTGATATGGTGAACTTTTACCTCATTTTAGTCCTAGAAATAGAATTTGTTACGATGCGAATTCAGGAGTATTTCCAATGTTTAAAATTGATGGGTGCCAACAACTAAGGAAAGTATTTCTTTTAACACAGGTAGTCTTCAACTTACAACAGTTCATTTAGTGACGGTTCAAAGTTGCAAAGCACTGAAAAAGTGAATTGTGATTGCTTTTCACTTATAACCATTGCAGCATCCCTATAATCATGTGTTCAAAATTCAGATGCTTGTCAACTGACTCATATTTAAGACATGTCCTGGGATCAGGTAATCATTTTGTGTGACCTTCTGACAAGCAAAATCAACAGAGAAGCCAGATTTGTTTAACAACCATGTTACCGATTAACAAGTATAGTGATTCGCTGAACAAATGTGGCAAGAAAGGTTGTAAAATGGGGCAAAATTCACTTAACAAATGCCTCACTTAGCAACAGAAATGTTGGGCCAGCAATTAAAAGTTTAATTCTAATACAAATCAAATTGTCCCAAATAATTTACTGTTTCTCTTATGCTATTTTGAGAAGATTAAACTGATATAATAGCACCAGCTGGTTTTAATTTTATCCTGGTTCTTTACTAAACTGAAAACTCAGTCTACAGAGGTTACTGAAAAAGAGAGGTCATTTTGTGAACAGAAAAAAAATTAAATGATAGGTGTACTTGAATAAACATACCAATATATCAAAACAAATTACCTTTCTATATCTTCTTTTATTTGAACAAACAATGACTGCAAATATACCGTGCAAAAAAAGTATTTAAAATTCTGATTTCCCCATTGAGTTTCCTTGTGGAAAGCAGGCAGGAAGCATCAGAAATCTTTCCTTCCACTGTCCCTTCTACCCTTACTTCTTTCTCCTCCCTTACCCTCTTCCTCCCTCCTTTCTCTTTTCTTTTCCAATAGCTAGGTAAGTGGGGGAGGGTGAGAGGGATTGCAAGACTGGCAGGAAAATTATCATGGAATGTTGAAACGAAGATCCCATGATTACAACTGCAGCAGAGCCTAACAGCCTGAAGCACTGAAGTAGCCACAAGTTTACAAAATTTCATTCCTTTGTGACCATGAGACACAACACATTGGGCTCACTGAATTGGACATAGTCTGTAAATTAGTCTACTTGAGGTATAGTCATACCTTATACTCGACTGCTTCAAAACTGGTCAAATTTGGTTCTCGACATATTTTGACATGAACATTTTGTCCCGGTACTTGTTGTTTGGTACTCAATGTGAAAGCTAGAACTTGTCAGTGTGAGTTGCCTTGTGACTGGCCATCCTTTCTAGCCAAAACAAAGGATCACACATTAGTCACGCAGTAGCTCTTGCCCTGTATGCATCTCCTTGAGGTCTTATCTTAGCATCTGTAGTCAGTGCTTTTTTTCTAAAAAAAAAGGTACCGGATCTAAAAAAAAAAAGGTACCGGAACTCCTATTGATGTCCGTCGCATTGCGCATGCGCACCATAGATATACTAATATACAAAAGAAGTCTAAGGAAAAAAAGGTGCCGGAACTCTGTTCCGGTGCGTTCCGCCAGAAAAAAAGCACTGTCTGTAGTCATTTTGTGTATTTTTGTGCTTTTTTTCTTCATTATGGGTCTTTGGTTTGGGAATTCATTAAATTTATTTATTCCTTATGGAAATAAGGAAACAAAAAATTGTTTAGTATTCATTATTTTTGGTACTCAAGATTTTTTCAAACGAAAAATGGATAGTAATTAATCAGAAAGTATTAATTGTTTTTTATAAAAAGGAAAAGTTGGAGAGTGTTTTATTAATTTAGAGTTTGTATTCCTTATAAAATGCTTAAAATAATATGCAAAAATCAGAATTAAATGAAGTTAATCAAATAAACAGCGGTCTTATTTTTTATTAAATTTTAAACAAAGACAAAAATAAACAATATTACATTTCTCAAGTAATATAGATATTTTAAAATTTTGTTTTTATTTCATTTCATTTCACCTTTTTTAGCCATTGGTTTGTAACTGAAGTGTGGTATTTAACTTTTATGAGTCTCCAGATCAGGACAGCTACAGCTTTTTTTCCCCACACAATTTATGCCCTGGGTTGTTGTTTTTTTACTATAATTTATTCAATAAAGTTTACTAACCTTGATGACTGAGTTTATACATTAAGGCATAAACAAGGAAACTATCATTTGATTTATCATGTACCCATGAATTTGTTAATGTCATTAGCTGAATAGTATCTTTCCAAAGATTCTCCCGAAATACTCTTTGGATATATTTCATTATCAAAAATCAAATATTGCTCAGTTAAGGGAAAATGTGATTGCATCCAGTAGATATATATTTCTATATACTGGGGAATCATTTTTAAACAACCAACATATTTTCATAAAGTGTGATTAGGTGCCATCATTGGTGACTTTTAGTGACCATACAGCTGGGTTATTCCCATGAAGATCTGACTTGTCTTTTAGGTCTTCCAGTGCACTCATCGCTACCATGACGGAGTCATAAAGTATAGACTTGTTCAATTTTGCAATTATTTTCCTGAATGTAAATCCCTTTTAAAAACATGCACTCAAATATGCATACTGCAAATATGCTAATATATTCTTCCTACCATTGAAACAATATAAACTTTTCATTGGTTTTTATTTTGCCTTACTTTTCAAATATTTCACAACCCATTTACCTGAATTTACCTGAATTTATAGGCAGAAATGCATGTTTACCGAGGGCTGATGATGTGAGCATTTTTTTCAAAGTTCTGCAGGCTAACGTTGTGGTTTTGTGGTCTGTTGAGTTAAATCCCATTACATCATCTAATTGAGCACTGGATAATTATTAGATTCATTTGTGGTTATCACACATACATTTTGCCTTTTTAATTCCAGAAGAGTGAACCAGCAATTCTCAAACCATAAACTCAAGCTTTGTTTTACAGCAAACAATGGTTTCCTCCGCCACCTCCCCAACAGCATTAGCCTTGTTAATGGAGGGAAAGATAATCAAACTAAAAAGGTCTAAACAGTTCATAGTTGGGCCGGTATGCAAATTATCTAGTCACTCAAACATGCAGTGAATATGTTCTGATGCTAATCTTTCCCCTTGATTGCATAGCGTTGTTTTCATCTCTTCCTCAGACCGTAAGTGAAACAATTTGAAGTCATCTCATGGCTGGTTGGGGTATGCTAGGAGTTGGAAGTCAAGGCTGAACACTCCTTCTTTATTCCATTCATTAGAAATGATTTCACTTTTATTCTTACACTGATTCTGTTGAAGGCATGTATAGCCTTCTTACCAATTTCATTAAAAAATGCTCTGCATTCACCCTCCCAGTTTTGTTAATATCTTTTTATATACACTCTGGGGGGCAAAGTTACTTGCATCCGTGGCAATCCTTAAGTCACAGGTGCCTCCTGGGTGGTGCTAAATGAGTAACAGGCGGACTGGCAGCCAGACATTCGCAAGGATTTCCTGGTATCACACACAACCCCATGGTCCTTCTAACTCAACTCTTCGATGTGCAGCCCTTGGGCTTTGCTACTCTGTAGCAGAATATTGTGCACCTGTTTGAATAAACAGCTCACATACAAGACTCACTGATGCTCAACTCAACCACACGATGAGACTAATTACAGGATGCATAAAATCTACACCAACCCATTGGCTACCAGTTCTCAGCCATATACCTCTTCCCCACTTACAACGACAAGCTCTTATCCAGGAGTATAGTAAGATCCTGATAAATCTCTCTTTACCTATCTCGGATACCTCGGATATACCTTGGATCTCTCAAGATGCCGATTAAAGTCAAGAAACCCGCCACTTCTCAGAGTGTTTAAG
>JANHGC010004227.1:50266-64720 GCA_027560395.1 Boaedon fuliginosus | reverse complement strand
CCTGCACCTGGGATAGGAGTGGTTGAAGGAATGTCTCCAGTTGGGATGACTGGTGATTGGACCATGTGATGGACTGAGAGGTTCAGGGGATGGGTTTGGGATTTTCAATAACGAAGGGAAAACCTGGAACTCCCAGATTTGGGTTTTCCCAGATGTGCCAGTATGACAACTCTAATAAAATGGAACTGAGAAAATGCTTGTCTCAGAGTTTGTTGCATTAGAGTTTGTTACTTGGAATGCTGACACATGGTTAACATATGTTAGCCCCAGCTGAGCTAACATTTCTGAACAGACTCCCACTATGGCCTCTCAAGGAATGTGCTACAATTCCAACTTATTATGAGTACCATATCATACATTAGAATAACTGTAAATATGCAGACACTGTAGATCAAAGGTGGGCAGTAGCATCTAGAAAAACAATCATGAGAATTAGACAATACATGACCCATTGGGTCATCCTTTCAGAGATACTTTCTTCCCCAAACTGAGAAACAAAATGATCATGGATGGACAAAAATACAGTGGGTATGGTAACAACTTCCAATTTCTTGCCAGTTTCCCCATTGATATTGTGAAAATCTGGTAGAGCATTGGCAATCATCCCTCCTCCTCAGCTGACCCATGGAACTGTCTGTTACTGTCATCCATCCCAGGTAAAACAGACAGGAAACACAATTAAATGAAATCATTCTATATTATTGTCAGGCTACAATAACAGATTCTTACAAGTCTGAAAGTACAAATTTCCCTGCTTGATCCCTAAGAGAAGTGCTTCCTAAGTTTCCTTTTCTGACCATTAAGGCATTGGGGGGTCCTGCCTCTATTCTCTCATTGTTTCCTAGGAAGCATCTCTTCCTCTCCTTCCTCAAGGTCATCCACACATTCCATTATAGTTACAGAGCCATGGTGGCACAGTGTGCAATACTGCAGGCTACGTCCGCTGACTGACTGCAATTTGGAAGTTCAAATCCTATCAGGCTCATTGTTGACTCAGCCTTCCATCCTTCCGAGGTGGGTAAAATGAGGATCCAAATTGTTGGGGGCAATATGCTTACTCTATAAACTGCTTAGGGCTATAAAGCACTGTAAAGTGGTATATATGTCTAAGTGCTATTGCTATCTTGGTTCAATAATTGTTGGCCTACACCTTCTAGTTTTGCCCAATTGAAAGTTAAAAGGAAACAGATATGAGGGGTTTAGTAGTATACCTAAATGTAAGCCACCCAGAGTCATTGACTAGGATGGTCAGCCATAAAAATTGAACAAATAAATAAATAAATATAGATTGCCGCCATGCTTTAACCCCTAATCACAACTTACTGTTCCTAGAGCACAATTATTAAACTGTTTAATTAAATTAACATGTTTTCTGAAATCATAGTCAGCATCTGTGTAAATTATATTAGCTGATGAAATTTTACCGCAGGAAACAATATTCAGTCATGGGTTTCTTTGCTGGTCCACCTCTTACATTAACAGTTTCTCCAGTTTAGCCACATAACAGCAAAACTTTATTGGACTTTGGTTTAGTCGATTCTGGATACAACGGACATTTTTTTCATCTGTTCGATTGAACTTATTCTGCAAGACAATTGCATAATTAAGCAAATGACATAAAGTTGGATTCTACAGACATTTAGATTTAAAGGACACCCCTGAATATCCATTAAATCAATTCCTATAAGTGTTTCCTTATGCTGCACTTTATTTTCTCTTACATTATCTACTGTTGTATAAGGGAAATTCACAGTCCTTTTACTATAACATCATTCTTGTTATGACTTTTAGCTAATTTCAGTCATTCATCTCTAGGCAAATTTGTAGAAGGATACAGATACAAATCTGCATACACTATTTTTCTCATTATAAGTAAAAGATCCAAGGAGACTGCCTATATCATATTACAAAAGTACCATATTATAAAAGTACCATATTACTTGTGCTTTTCAAAAACTGAAGTACAATCAAATAAAAAGATGAGAGAAAAGATAAATAGAACAAAGCAATGGTTCAAGATATGTTAAAAAAACGAAGTATGGCCCCTTCATATTCATCTCTATATATTTTCATATGTGATCTTTAAATTCCTGTTGATGGCTGTGTACTTGGATTTCCATTAAAATATCCATTTGGTTTGTATGATTTACAAATATGATGTCTTTAATAATAAAGTCAGCCATAATTTCATAGTAGGTGGATATGAATCTATTAGTTTTGTGTCCCTGCCTGTACAGCATATAAATAAAGACATTTGAAATAACGAAGCTTATCCACATGAAAATGATTTATAGTTCCTCTGTTCTTAACAAGAACTGAGTAAAACTGATAACAAAATGTACATTCAACAAAACTATGCATATAGAACCAAATACTTTCATGAACAGATGAGCAAAAATAATGAATTAAAAGTTATACCCTCTTCCAATAGAGCAGTACATGCAAGATTCCACATTTAAACCAACCTTTGGAGCCATATTTATTCTAGGGGAAAGCAATTCATGCTGTGGTTCTCCATTATCTGATTAGACAGATTCTATTAACCTATTTAATACACTTTTTCTGTATCGGATTATCTTTTGCAACAATTCACATCCTGTTTCCATGGTCTGCTTTGACTGTCACAATGAGGATCCTTTCTGATAGTCAGAATTTATGGAATAACTGAAACAAAAAAAAATATCACTCTGTCACTCTTCATGCAAATGGAATGGCAAATTATGCTGTCAAGGATCTATGTTCCTAGCCTCTTCCAAAAAAAAAAAAACTGTTTTGGGGGGGAGAGGGGGGGGTCATTTGCTTTTTGTAATGCCACCCAGAGCCCAGAATTGCATTTTGGTGTATAATTCTGTTAAGATAGGCATTATTATAAAAATGCCTGTAACTTTTTGCTGGCAAGACTGCATATAACTGTACAACATTAACTCCAAGTTGCCTATTGTGAAACTGGGAAGAATACTAAAACAACCTAAAAGTTCTTTCCAATAGAACCAATTGGAATATCAGTGTTTTCTTATGTCTGTTCTAGGGGCAGGGGGACATCTTCTTTAATTGCTCTGAAGGCCACATGGCATGGCAGCACATGAAATCATATGGCACATATAATGCTGACTTCTAGCAGCAGAGAATGAGAAGCTACCTACAAGACCAGCAGCACCTCCTACCTCACCAGTCACTTGGAGAAGTTTAATAGTCCTTTGCTTTTCTGGAATGTGCATGAGACTCCAATGTAGTAATTTCCAGTTGGAACATATAATGGGTTGGTTGGTTGGTTGGTTGGTTGGTTGGTTGGTTGGTTGGTTGATTTAGATGTGAAAGTCTGTCTAAATCTCAGATGACTCTGAGTTGTTTATGTAGTTAAAGAGCCATGGTGGCACAGTAGTTAGAATGCAGTATTGCAGGCTGACTCTGCTCACTGCCAGGAGTTTGATCCTGACTGGCTCAAGGTTGACTCAGCCTTCCATCCTTCTGAGGTCAGTAAAATGAGGAACTAGATTGTTGGGGGCAATAGGCTGGCATTTTTAAGCTGCTTAGAGGGGGCTGTAAAGCTATACGAAGCAGCAAATAAGTCTAAGTGATATTGCTCTTGGTAGTTTGGGTAATGAAACATCTGCAAGAAAACAACAAAGCTCAGAGAGCACCAAGGACCCCTCAAGCTTCAAGGAACAATACAAGGTTCTTAATGTGACTTATAAAACCCTTAGTGGAATAGGGACAGCTATTGGAGGGACTGCCTTTCTCCCATAATTCAGCTGCCCAGCAGACTGGGCATGCTCCAGGTTCTGTTTGTAGAACTGTGGTAGGATTTAGGTGACCTGTTTTTTGTGCCATGAAGCCTGCCCTCTGGAGATTTGAGTTGCCCCAATCCTGGCATCCTTTTAGTGGACTTGAAGACCTGTTTCCCGCCGTCCCCAGGTGTGAAATTAGGAAACAAATGTTGCTGTGGTAATTTTATTAATGCATTTGGTATGCTAATCTCTGAGTTGCTGCGTTGTTTGTTTGCCTTGTTTTGGGTTATTTTTATCTTTACACTGCCCAGAGTTGCTATGAATTGTGCAGCCTATAAATTTGATTAACAAATAAATAAACATAGATTTACCTATAACTAGACTCACATAACACGGTAAGTCAAAAGAAGCACAGCTCATTATGGTATAGGAAATGAATGCAGCAAAATGCTAGGCTGCAAAGAAAAGCTACTAAGGTTGGTAAAAATGGGAGAAGATTACTTTTTGGAAAGTAGAAACCATTTATCAATTAATCTTTAAATACTGGCTTTGAAAGAGATGCTGGTTCTGCTCTGTTAACTTTGTAACTTTCAGGAGAAGTAAGGTTAGTGGTTAAATTTCTCAACGAATCCTTAACTAAATGCAGCTTTAATTGGTTTAGTTTGAGTTCCATCAGCAATGGATGGAAAATAATCAAGGAGAGAACCAACCTAGAACTAAGGAGAAATTTCCTGACAGAACAATTAATCAGTGGAACATCTTGCCTCCTAAATTGTGGGTGCTCCCAACACTGGAGGTTTTAAAGAAGATTACTCACAGTTACTCACACCCTCATCACCTCACAGCTAGACTACTGCAATGCGCTCTACTTGGGGCTGCCCTTGAAAAGCACTCGGAAGTTTCAACTGGTCCAGAATGCAGCCGTGTAAGTAGTCATGGATGTTTCGCGATACACCCATGTCACACCACTCTTGCATGTCTTGCACTGGCTCCCAGTAGGCTTCTGGGTTCAATTCAAGGTTCTGGTCATTACCTTTAAAGCCCTACATGGTTTTGGACCGAGTTACCTCCGAGACCGCCTTCTGCCATCATTCTTCGCCCAGCGCCCCGTGAGGTCGCACAGAATGGGCCTCCTGTGAATACCATCGGCCAGGCAGTGTCACCTGGCAACCCCACTGAGGAGGGCCTTTTCTGCAGCATCCACGGCCCTCTGAAACAATCTTCCTCCGGAGCTCCTTAGTGTCCCCAACCTACGAACCGAGTTCTGCCAAGTTTTAAAGACCTGGTTCTTCTGGCGATCCAGATTAAATTTTGTAATTTTAGGAGGATTTTAAGTGTTTTATGTATATCTTATTTATCTTTTGTTTTTATCTATGTTGTGAGCTGCCCAGAGTCCCATGGGATCGGGCGGCCTACAAATTGAAATAAATAAATAAATAAATAAGATACCGGGCAGCCATTTGTCCGAAATGGTATAGGGGTTTCCTGTTTGAGCAGGAAGGTGGACTAGAAGGACTTCATCATCCTTTCCACCTCTGTTATTCTGTTTAGAGAGAACAATGTCTTCTGCATTACAGTCCTTTCTTTAAGTTTCAGAAGGAGTCCATGTTGCCATTTCCTCTGTGGAAAGGAGTTTGTTCAAAGATCCTTTTATAATATCCTTGCAAAAAAAAAAAATAACATTAACTGCTTCTGCATCCAAATACTATTTTTGGACATAAGCATGCTGCTGCTGTCTTTAAACATTTTTGTATATTTTCACTGAGTGTTAGCTGGGCGAAGAGAATGTTTTACACCCTCCATGTCAACATTCATTAATATCTTTTGCTACGTTAAACCTTTCAGTTTAATGCCTACCAGGAGGCAAACATGAACATATTTGGGTGCCTGTGGGTGGATACTCAATCATCTGAATGCTTTGAGACCACTGAAAACTTTGGATCCTTCTTGTTCACTGGCAGAAAAAAGCACTCGCACAGGACTTGAATTGTAGCATACTATTACCATCCAATGTTCTTCTCTGATTTGTGATGACATGTTCCATATGCTCTGAAAATAAGCCTGCTAACTGTAGACAGGAAGCCAAACCTTCACATTCCAAGTGGTTTTCCATAGTTATGAGCAGCTGGTCGCCTTCAGGACACATGCACCCCCTTTGTTTTCAATGAAAGAAAGACTTAAATGGGCATGTAAAGGCTCTGCTATGCTTAAGCCCCTCATTTTATCTGAAAAAAAAACCCCGCCTCCACCAATGCAAGAGCAAGAGAAAATTTCTGATCTCTCTTCCATGCCATCCTCACATCATTGCCAAGCCTTCTGCAGATTTTGAATGCATAAAACATAAAGAGAGGGGGGTGAAGTGTGCCCTGGCTGAAAAAAATTACATGGTTCTGTTTTGGGCAGTTGCATTAAATATCCATTTATCACATCCAATTCATGTGCACCATCCCATTGTAACTTTTCGTAACACTTGTATTAGTTCCTCTAATTCAAGATCCTGACACACTAAATACTTCACAAGATTAAAACCCCCTACTTCAGATATATAATACTTAACATTGTATAACAATCTAGAAATCACTGTATTCAATTAAATCTTCAAAAATATTTCCAGAGGTCCTTCTATCCTTTAGTTTCTCTAGTTTAAGTTTGTGGATCACCAGATTTTGGCATAAGAGTAGGTTATTACACAGATTAATATTACACTCCAAATATTTTTGTTACAGAAGACCTTGCCTCAGCACACAGGGGTTATGTTGGATTACCTCCAGATTTCTTCAAGCTCTACAGGTCTATGAATTAATTAGAAGCACCAAAAGTTTGACTTGTTAACCTCAATTAACTTTGTTTTTAATGAAGTCTCCAGGCCATTTCCTACATTATTTTAAAAAGATACCAGGGAACTCTGGGGAGACACTGCTGAGTGTTCAGACACCTGAAAAGACACTCTTAGAAATACAGTGCTTCATGATCACAATAGGATTCAGCTCTTTTCCTTATAAATGCATTGCCTGATTCGCAGAGCTCCTTATTCAAGAGCTGTATTTGCATATTGAGATTGCCATGAATACGGAGCTAGTCATAACAACTATATATCATTCTTTAGTAACTTTGGCAGCTGGCTTCTCAATATTGGCAGGGGAAGGCAAGACAGAGGAGGATGTTAACGCACATGTCCTCCTTGTAGACTTCTAAAAGCCATCTGTCTGGCTAGTATGAGAATAGGAGGTTGGGCTGGATAGGTCATTGGTCTCATCAGCTCTGCTAATGAAACCACCTTGCTTCAAAGTTAAGGCTATTTCATGTAGGTAGTATGCAGAATTTCTCCCTTCATCTCTTGCTTCCACGATCAGAGCTAGAAAGGTCTTTTGTTAAGGAGAGGCAGGAGGTTCCCCACACCCCAGAGATATGCACAGCTGGGTTCTGGATCTGGCACCAGCTAACACCACAGGCAGTGGTGGTATTCAATTTTTATTACTACCGGTTCTGTGGGCGTGGCTTGGTGGGCGTGGCTATGCTGTCGGCCAATCACAGGTAGTATTTGATGGTGTTGGCCAATCAGAAGTGGTATTTGCCAGGTCTCTGAATCAATGAAAATTATCGCTACCGGTTCTACAGAACCTGTCGGAACTGGCTGAATACCACCTCTGACCACAGGGTAAGTGCAGTGGGGTGATAGTGGTCATCTGAGATACTTGGGAGGCATTCAAGGGCACTGCCCCTCATACTGTATTGCTGGATGCAAAACCTTGTATGTTCAGGTGGGCACCAAGAAGGATCAAGTGAGAATATTGCTGTTGTATCAGCCATCCTGCTGCACAGCAACCTCTCTGCCTGAGCTTCTTGACCTTGTGGCTGGATTGGCAGTGGAGTAAACCAGGCTTATGGTCTTGCCCAGGCTTATTTCAGTTTTTCTAGGGACAAGGGTCTGAGGATTAGGGAATTCATGGCCACCATGACAACTATGGACTTAGCCCAAGTCATCCAGTGACCCAAAGATATAACAATGGTCATATGGTTGACCTGTTTTTTTTCTGCTGAGATAATGGCAGGGTCCTGTGGATTTGAAAGAGATACTGCTTTCTCTTTTGTCATGGTCTGATCACTCCTTGGAAAGCCTCCAGTTTTTTGGCACAACTCCCTTCACAAGGTGGCCAGGACTGTTAGATTACCCCACTCCAGGAGACTGATGGACCCAATTGGGTTTCCAAAGGAGTTTGCAGTTGTTCTGGAAAGTCTGCTACATGGTCCAGCTGAAGTCTTGTTGTCTGCTTGAAATGGGACAGTCAGTGTCGTGCAAAATGGATCGATTGACTGGGTTTAGATGTTCCCAGGACAAATATAATATAGAATTAATTTAATTCTATATATGGCTAGGTCCATTTGGGGCTAAATTCAACTGCCTGAGAATCAACAGTGATCCCACAATGCTCTTGACCTAGCTCTTGTTTCAGTTAACTGTGTTGGGTGAACTAAAAAATAGGTTGCAGAATTAATAAAAGCGGAGACGGAACTGAAAAAGCCTCTAATCTTACCTTGTTATTATCGAAACAGAATCTGCTTCAGATTGTTATGTGTTGGCTTTGTTTACACTATCATAATGGTGGAATAATGATCATATTCTTCACAAAGAACTACAGTTATTGCTGTTCTTTTATATTAATCTCCAAGCACTGTAAGAGTATGATTTTGCTTGCTAAAAGCTCACCCCTGACTTTAAAAGAATGTATAAAATTGACAATTTTGTACATTCAGTTAATTGGGGAATAAGCTTCAGGCCTGTAATGCTTGCTACAATACCACAGGGCTCATAGGATTGTTAATTTCTTGTCTGAAGTCAGAGGTGGACTTCGGACTTTGAAGAGGAAAACCAGACTGGTGTTCTCTCCCCATTCTAGTTTTTGCTATTTGGAGCTTCCTGTTTTCAAGAAATCCCTATTTTATAATGTCCCTAGAGAAGGTATAGTGGTTGTGGTTAATGATAGATGGGATGTGAGTGACTTTGCTACCAAGAATCCTAAATCCTGCAAGTTCCCAGTATGCTTGCAGTCAACCTGTGAAGATATAGTTTCTTTCATTTAAAAAATAGCAAAAGCACCAAATGCTGGGGTTTTTAGTTCTTTTTGGGTGATATGGGGTGGTGGTGGTGGCTCTTAGAATGTCTCATCTTGCTAAATGGACTTTATCAGTAGGCTTTCCATTAAAATACAGATAGATTTTAGTGCATGATGAAGAAAAAGAAATCTGCTTATATCGTATAGGTGCCAAACTACTTCAGCTTGTATTTGCATTCCCTGCCATATGCACAATTTAGCTTTTGGCATGTACAGTGCTGGATTCTGTATGTACTGAATAGAATAAATTGTTTGGAGGCCCACATTGGTAATGTTTTCCCCATGTCTAAAAAGATATGTAGCGATAATACAACTTAGGCCCTGACTTATTTACAACATCCAAGATCCTGAGAGAGAGAGAGAGAAAAAAAAAGGCTATCCCAAATCCTACAACTATCAAAGAACTGGGAGAATTCCAAATTAAACAGAGGAGAATATTAAATGAACAAATCTGCTACACATCACATAAAACCTGAGTTAACAAAGAGTGCGTGGCATGGTTGTGTGTGGATATTGGCAATGGATTAGGAATGCCATTTGTTGGACATAGAGATGAGAAGCCAAGCCAATCTTGAATGAAATTCTGCAAAGCCCACTCAGTTTAAACTGTTTTTCAGTTTTCACTTTTGGGTAATGAAATTGGCTCGAACTGCCTTCCGCAGCTTCCATTAATTTCCAGAGGACAGGAGCAGAGATTAATAGGAATGTAGCTCCAATATACTCATCTTAACCAGAGGCTACTTTAGAGGATTGTGAATAAGTCATGACTTCAGCTCCGGTCTACACCTGACTCTGAATGAGATAGTGATCTCCTTTTCAGGATTGTTTTAAAGAGTTGTTGAAATCGTCATATGACTGTGGGAATACTGAGTTGGTCGTAAGTGTAATCACTAGTTGTTAAGTCACATTCACAGTGCTGTTGTAACTTTGAACTGTTGCTAAACAAATGGTTGTAAGTTGACGAGTATCTGTATTGGATCTCACCATGATATTGTGTGAAATTCGGTTTTAGCATAATGGCTAAACCATGCTTTATAGCTTAGCATAGTGATGGCTAACTTTTTCAGCACCAGTGCCCAAAGCATACTGAGTTGGTCGTAAGTGCAATCACTAGTTGTTAAGTCAAGAAACCGCCCAAAATGCAATGCGTGTGTGTTCCCTGCGCATGCACCCCACCCCCTGCGCATGTGCACACGTCCCCCGCATGTGCCTTGCCTCTCCCGCATGTGCGGCAGAGAGCTGAAGACCAGCTGGCGGGTGGGAGGTAAGCGTGCATGTGTGGCAGAGATGCCATTCGTTACTATGTTGGCAGAGCAAACTCAAAAGTGGTTCCCAACTCATGTGCAGGTCACAGTCCTTCAGGCCAGAGGTCTCAAGCCAAAGGGCAAAAGTGGCACTAATGATACATACACTATCATACAATTGGGAAAAGAGAAATACTCCACTTCGGTGGCAGAGAAGACTCTTGATCCAATATGGAAAGAAGAAGCTTCGTTTGAGCTGCCTGGATTGCTGATGGAAGGGAACTCTGAAAAATACATTCTCTACCTGATAGTCATGCACAGGTCTCTTGTTGGGCTTGATAAGTTTCTGGGACAAGTGGCAATTAATTTAAATGATATCTTTGAAGACAAACTGAGAAGGAAAACAGAGTAAGTGTTATTTCTATATGTCTTGTGTTGGAAATGTAATCTTTTGCAGGTGTTGCAAATCTGTGGTTTAGGAGATATAGCCAAACCCTGGCTTCCATAATCTTCCAGTGTTGACTGGGGCTAATGGGTATTAATGAGTACGGACTTTAGAGGTCACATGTTCAATCCTTTTTTAAAGGTTATCTTAAAATCTCTGCAGATAGTTCACATACCTCATAAGTACAATTAGTATGAAGTCAAAGCCAATGAGAATTTATAGGCTTGTTCATAAGAGTCATAGTTCATTGCTCATATGTACTTGAAAATGTCCCGTTCCCCCCTACCCAATTTGATGGGATCAACCATGAATTGTGGATTATGCACTAGTAACTTTACAAGAGAGTGAAATCAATATGGATTTTTTTGATTATTTTATTTTGAAAATATGGTTTGTAAATTATGGCTTATACTGTAACTTGATCAACATTGAGTATATAATGACAATAAGCAACCGTAGAATAATCTAGAAACAAGATTTTTTTATGGATGAATTGAGAAATGTGGTACTTTCTTGTCTGATTTATTGATTGCAAGATGTATGGCTTGAAATCAGAGCCTATGAACTTCTACTGATGTTCTCCACAGTGTAACATTCTGTATGCTGTATCTTTGGAAATATGTTGCTTCTTTTTTTTTCTACTCATGTTACATGATATCCTGTTATTCCATACACAGTACAATGTGTGTACATGTGTGCATACACACAAAAATTCTTGGATGTGATATTTATTTCATTATATTTATATCTTTACTTATTTTATATTCCCACATTTTTCCTAATGCAAGACAGCTTTTTGCCTATAACAAAAATCCTATATGGGAGGTTTGGCTTAGAGTAACTGGATTAAAATTTCACAATGAGCTCTTACATAACATGCATTTAAATAGAATTATGTCTTTAAAAGAAGTGTTGTATTTCACCTTAATATTCAGGAGGGATAGCGTTATTATTTGGCCAATCACTCTCAATTCTAATGATATGAAATACCAGTAATTTTGTTTGTAGATACAGTACATTTATTCCTTCTGCAGTGTCTTCATATCTTGGCCTTTTAAGTAGAGACTATGGTCTAACTGAACAGTAATTTTTTTGTGCACAACATTTAAGTCAGGTTTAAAACATTTTTATGTTATCTAATCCTGTATATCAATAAGGTGAAAAAAGTTTGCCGGATTAGTCGAGAATTGACCAATACTTTTATTAGGCTCAACATGTCTGATTAGTATATTTATTAAGGCCTACCAAAATCACACAAAAAGTATTAAGTTTTCAAGCTGTTCCAAACTCTTGATCAGGTAGTATTTTACAATAACCAGGGAATGGGAAAGACCAAATATTTGAAATCATAGTGTTTAACATATTTGGAATCTTTTGTAAGTTTCTGAAGGCAATAATGAAGAATGTGCTCCCACATAATTTACTGCATTGTGTAGCTATTAGTTAATGGGTATGATAAGACATAGAAACAATACAGTATTTCTGATCTTCTGTCTGACTGTGCCATGTATGTCATAATTGAATTGCAGTGGCAGATACACAGAACATCATTAACAGGCAGAATCTATTGAGCATGTTCACTCAAGATAATAAACCTAATGGTTTACTTGTGTTTCTCCCCCATAAACGTACTAGCATTGGAATGTGCAATATTTATGTAGTTTGAAATAATTCAGAAGAGTTAAATATAGCATATGAATGACTTTATGCCAAATTTACTCTTTGCACATGTTGCTTTTGTTTGGTATTAGCAAAGAAAGGCACAGCCTTCTGATAATTCTAGTTAGTCAGAAGTAGGCAGGTAGAAGTAGGTAGACTCATTTAAGTAAGATTTACATATCAAATATGAATATCGATGGGACTGCAGTCCAAACATCTAGTCTGATTGTAATAGTCATAAGATTTTTTTGGTAAATGTTTGTTATATAATGAATATATTTGACCCCTAGTCCAAACATATTTTTAATTTAGGAAGCATATCAATGTGAAAAGTACAGTAAATTTATGGCATTGAAGATAAGAAGCATATCTTGTATATGTGCTATTATGTTTGGCCAGGGACAAACTGTTAACTTCATTTTTACTTTAACACATGGTCAGTTTTTATATTATTAAATAGTTTCAAATTATATGCTATGCATTCCATAATAACACTTTTTCCACTCATTTGGTGAAGCTAGGAAGGCCATTTATCACCTTCTCATGCAATTCCCTGTGGTTTGTGATATTCTCCACTCTTAAAAATAAAACTCTACATTCTTTAAGGTTGTACTTCATAACACAAAGTGAAACAGATGCAAAGATAGAGAAATAAAAATTTAAAAAATAGCATACAGTCTGTTCCTTTTTTTGAAAGAGTTCCTCTTCCATCTGTTGTATTGGGCTAAGATACTAAGTTAACCCAGTGTAGACATTTGGAACATAAAAACTGTAAGGGTTGGAGTTCTACATCAGATCCAAATTTCTTGAAGTGAGAAAACTTACTTGGTTTTGGAGTGTAGAGTCTATGTTTTTCTGCCCATGTGTGCAGTATTAGATTCTGCTTGCCGGCCTACATGCAAGCCATCCTGCTCACTGACTTGGTTGTGGGAAGTTTGTAGAAAGTTGCCTTATCTGGCAACCATGGGATAAGTTTAATGACCGCATTGCTTAGTGATGGAAATTCCAGTCCCAACTGCTGCTAGGGGTTAGAGCTACCTGTATATATTAAAACAGTGGAAGATATTTTAATAGTCTGCATAATATTGAAACTTGTAAGCAGTTCTGTTGCACATGTTTCTTTTTGGAAAAGGACAGATAACAGCTGATCTAGAATTCTAGGAAGACTGCAGAACTAGCAACTTGTTCAATTTTCTTTTTATCAGAGAAAGTTGTGTTTGCCAGGCATTGTGACTTTAAAAATATATCAGCCTCCAGATCAAAGGTATAAATATTAACTCTATTTAAGTTGCTGTTAGTAATGGCTTTAAAAATAATACGAGTGATGAAGTTGAACCTTGTCTATGGCAAAATATAATATATTCACTCTGGCAGAAGACCCAAGGTTTATTTTGCGCGTGGTTTGGTGGTTTCTTTTATAAGTATGAATATTATGAGTATGAATAAAGTTCAGCTCTTGGGAAAAGAATTGCTGCTTCAGATTTTGAACAAGTGTAATTTACAGTTCTTGGATTGTTAAATCATGAACACCTGAAATAGTTGTGTTGCTTTCTTTTTGACTATCCAAAATTGTAAAGCATGACATTTGAAGGACTTAAGGCCTTTTCATTAGTTAGCTAATACTTGGAGGCCAACTCTGATCTGCTTTAAGCCTTTGGTGCACTCATTGTTTCCATCAGCACAGAATAAATTAAATAATGTATAATTATTTTTGTTTAGATGGTAAATAAATAAAACTTTAAAGCAGCAATTCTATCTTCATAGAACTCCCATTAATAGGCTTTATTTCTAAGTAGAGAGAAATGTGGCTATACTATTAAGCTGATCTTAGAAATATTGGAAGATTGGGGGACGTGTAGTGTGAATGTACACATGTATATAAATTTGGGGTTTTGGGGTGGTTTGGTTTTTTTTGTTAATATAAACATTACATCTTCCATTGAACAGTGTATCGTCTGAGTACAAATATCTTTGTGCAATAACAATCAAAGTTTAAAACAATATTCATCACATTGATATTCATTCTGTAATTTTACAATGGTAGTATTGGACATAATAAACCTATTCATTTCTCCCTCTTAACATATCTTATAATAAGATATAATAATATTAAGCATAATTATCATAATAGTCTTAATAATAACAATTATATTGTTTACATCTCTAACTTAACAAACTTTCTATATTTCATTGATTTCCTTCTTTTACTTCTAACTTCCATTTTTATGCCAATGCAGCATACGGAGGATAGGTGTTATATGAGT
>JANHGC010004227.1:39946-50166 GCA_027560395.1 Boaedon fuliginosus | reverse complement strand
AGGACCGAACCTTGAGGCACCCCACATGCTAGGAGCCTCGGGCTCGACCTCTGCCCTCCTACCAGCACCGTCTGTATACAGAGGTAGGAGGAGAGGTAGGAGGAGAACCATTGAAGCACGGTATCTCCCACTCCCAACCCCCTGAACCACTGCAGAAGGATACCATGGTCGATGGTATCGAATGCCACTGAGAGGTCAAGTAGCACCATAAGGTAAGCACTCTGGATTTTGAATGTCCAAAGACGATTAAGCATTATCACAATTTTATTGCAAGACATCTCTTATGAGGTTTCCTTTAAAGAAAACATGCTGGCTGCAGTAAATGTGGAATATACCAACTAGATTGCAGAAAGGAATGCCATGTAGAGTATGTATAACACAAGTTTTAAAGTAACTTCTCTGGCTTTAATTCAAGATACATAAAAATGATTGCAATCAAAATAGAGATAAGAGTTCATAATACTGTGCTAAACATAATAGTGTTTGATTCCTCTTTGATTCCCGAGTTCCCTTTGACTGGGGAAATAAGGCGGGGTATAAATTGAAATAAATAAATAAATTTATTAATGTATTATAAACAATGAGTTAAGATTTAGCGTATTGTGTGAAACCAGTCAAATATTAATCAGTGAAATAGCCTGCTCCAATGATGGAGTATTGTAGGTACTCCATCATTGGAAGTTTTCAAGAATAGACTGGACAGCCATTTGACTGGTTGCTGGTATAAGGTTCCTGCCTTGAGCAAGGAGTTGGACTAGAAGAGTTCTGAGGTCCCTTCCACCTCTATGATGCTATAAGGTTTGTTCCTTAACCGCATATTAGTGAACAAATGATATTCAGGTTATTTTAATTTGATTTTACGGATCTTGGGACTCCCTGTCCATATTGAGGATTTTTTTTCCTCAATAAGAAAAAAAATATTGAGAAGAAACATGGAAATAGGAATAAACACAGCAATAGGCAAACTATGGATTTCATTCCCCTCTAAAATTCAGTGGCAAAATAACCAGGTTTTGGTGGCATGATTTTTTCCCTATTCAGAAATAAGGATGGGGATAGCACAGGCTCTAGGAAACAAATATGTAGTGCTGCCAATTTTGGATGGTGTTTGGAATGTCACTTTTTGATTCCCTTATTTAATAAATCAAAAGGAAATTCAGTCCAATGACATACTTTTTCCATAACTGTACCTACAACCTCCAAACTGTTTGGGTGAATTTTTATCCCTACTCAAGGAGAAAAGAAAACAACAACGACTTAAGAACAGTGTGAAATAGCTCAGCATATCCAAACATTGCATCCTTTTGACATAACATATATTGAAGGAATGAAAACTTGTCATAATAGTAGAATGCTGAAATTAAATAGGATACTGAAAATTAGAAGAAAAATCTGTCAAGTAGTTTTGAAAGAGATAATATAGTCTGTCTATAGTCTATAGCAGTGGTGGTGAACCTTTTATGGTTCGCATGCTGAAAATGCATGTGCGTGTGCCCCCGTGCATGTGCACATGCCGCCATCTGCGTGCAACCTTCCCTGTTCCGAAAAATAGCCATGCCAATCAGCTATGCTTCATAAGTAGGGGGGGGGGAAAGGCAAGTATAGCGCTGGGGCGGGTGGAAAGGCCTTTTTCCAAATGCAAATTGCGTGAGGCATGTGCGCATGTGCGTGGGATGACAGCTCACATGCCCGCGGTGAGACCTCTGATTGCCACCTTGGGCATGAGTCCCATAGGTTCACCACCACTTGTCTATAGTCTTTAAGCACAGGCTTAAAATCATGCAAGACTATATGTCAAATTTAATTATTGAACCTAGTTATTATTTGTAATACTGTAATGTACTTTATAAAAGATGGAGATAATATACTCAGCCTCAAATTTTCATTTAATGTATAGGAGGTTTTTTTTTTTGCACTTTCACAAAAGTATTGTTATAGTGATTACTGGTAAATCTATAAACTTCTTTCAAGTATTTTATGAACTAAGAACATCATTTTGGGTTATTACTATTTCAGTGTAGACACTATTCCCCAAATAAAATACAGGAATAATATTTTAAGTTTATTACTATGAGTTATATAAATAGTGGAAAGTACTATTTTTAATTGAATATAGAATATTAAGAACTTATACATGAAATTATGGGATCTGATTTTGAATTAGGTACAGAAACACCTGACTCAAAAATTGTATGATGGCGGGAACAAGATGATTAAAACATGAGGCTCATATTGCATGAACTGTGTCGGCTACTGGTATTTTTCTGTTCAAAGCACTTTTACTAAGAGATCAAGAATGGTGGGCCTTCTCTGTTGTCCTAATGAGAAAGTTTTATGTAAATGTTTATTTTAAGTCTTCTAAATGACATTTGGTTTCTCTACTTGAATTTCAGCTTTGAAACTCATTTTTATACACTTTTAAGTGCTGCAATTTCTTGAAGTTTAATTAATATTGGTTTATTATACAGGATTCTGATTAAATTAGGCACTTTTATTCATCTGACACACTTATTCTAAAATTTGACCACTGAATATTTTTTGAAATAAATAAATTTAAAATTGTAAAGCAAACTCCCTGTTATGTGTCTGTATTTACTTTTTGCAATCTTACATAAGTATAGATGAAATGGCATCATATGATTCTAAAGCGTGCTTATGCAACTAACAGCATACTATCTTTTCTTTAAGATGGTTTACTCTCGAGTCCAAGCAAGGAAAACGAACTAAAGACAGAGGCGAGATAAAAGTCAACATTCAGTTTATGAGAAACAACATGACAGCAAGCATGTTTGATTTGTCAATTAAGGACAAAACCAAATCTCCTTTTGCTAAATTAAAGGACAAAATGAAGGGTCGTAAGACAGACGGAACATTTTTGGATACATCTTCTGCAATCATTCCAAGTACTCGTACCCCAGAAACTAACACTATAACATCCATCAATGAATTGCAGTTAAAATCAAAGCCAAAAAAGCCTTTTCTTTTGGGACCTCAGCGACTCTCTTTGGCTCACTCAATGTCTGATCTAACTGGCCCTCAGATAACTTCAGAGAAAATTAAATCAGGAACAATTGGCAACTCTTACCTCTTCAGACATCAGCTTGAGTCTGTTGGTTCTGAGGATGAAGGTGGTAAGTACAGAATTCTTAAAAGGCAAACACTCTTTGAAAAGGCCTTCTAGTAGAATTATTACAAACCCCATATCTTTATGCTCTTATTCCTTATTCAGTTTCACTTCACTGTAATTTGTTTTAAAAATAGATTTGGTGTATACAAAAGTCCAAAGCTCCAAGTTTCAAATGTTTTTATCTTGAAACAGACATTCTGCGTGTTCCATGATTGAAATGAGAGTTTTGTTTCAAGCTTGAAACAAACCTGGACAGTTTTGAGTGTTTTGTGCTGTTCTGTATGCTATGATGACACATGTTTTCTAGCAGTTGACTTTTCCCAGATGTTTTAGCCTAGCCACTACAGCAGGTGGGACTGATTTATTGAGCTTTTGGAGGGAGTGGTGCAGAATGTGCATAGTCTTGAATCTAATTGACATTAAGATACATAGTTACATACAAAGATAACAAATCAAAATAGAACAATTATTTCCATTTAAAACTGATAATACTTCTCCTATTTTGATTTGTTATCTTTGTGTGTGCTCTGATGCTGTGATCTGTACTTTTTAGAATACATTTCAATACAACTTTTAATGACTTCTAGAGTTTAGTTGTATTACTGGATGTACTTAAGTTGTTATGTTTTACTGTTAACTCATGCAAGAATTAGGGGAAACATTTTGTTCTTACAACATATAATTGCTTTTTCCTGAATTTGTGCAAAACTTTATTTGATTTTGTTAATAATAGAAACAAAACATGGACGTGTGCTTGAACCTGATTTTTGTTGGCTGTTGTTTAATTTTTTTCTTCAGATACCAAAATAACTTCTATAGGAATTTTTTAATGTTTAAATTAAATTAACTTGTGGTCAATTTTGCAGGAGGTTGGATGGCAGATAGCAATCAACATGAGTTAATATTTCAACTACTCTTATGGCCCTTGGAGGAAAACAAAGAGCAAGGCATTGCTGAATTCCCATTGCTTTCTTTGATTAAATCTTCTAAATAGTAGAACATAGTCATTTCAGTTGGAATGTTTCTATTTAGACTGTTTGTTCTAAGCTTGAAACAAAATCTGTTCTTCATACTGTATACGAAGATATTATACACCATCCTTAAATTAGAAATTTTCAGATTAGATCATGTTATTAAAATACAGAAACAATTGTATTGAAAAAAATTTAAACATTTGAATCAGTTGGAAAGACCTGGGTAAACAAAATAGTATAGTATGTATAAAGCCTATTAGTTAGTTAATATTGACTCTCCCAGTGAAGTAATGATTACAATTCGTTCAGATAATTGTATATATGAATTTACAATGTTATAATAAATTGTTTTATAGTATTCTTATAATTTGCCCTTGTGCAGGAATTATTAAAACATTCAAAATTAATATAAGCTACATTAATTTTGTTTTAATTGTAAATTGCCTTGTAGTATCTTTCTTGAAGTAGTTTTGGATGTAAAGTGGGCTAAAAACTGGGAAAATAAATGGCAGTATTTTTCCCCACCCTGTAATCATTATAGTCATTCTCTGTGTATAGAAAAACGTTTAGTATAGTGTGCATTTTTTATATCCTTAGATGATTATAGTACTTGTAGAGTGAAAAAGCATGTAGAGAAGGGATGTGGTGGGTCAGTGGCTAAGATGCTGAACTTGTCAATCAAGGTCAGCAGTTCGGCAGTTTGAATCCCTAGCACCACATAACAGAGTGATCTCCCGTTACTTCTCCAAGCTTCTGCCAACCTAGCAGTTCGGAAGCATGTAAAAATGCAAGTAGAAAAATAGGGACCACTTTTGGTGAGAAGGCAACAGCGTTCCGTGCACATTTAGAATGACCATGGAGACGTCTTTGGACAGCACTGGCTCTTTGGCTTTGAAACTGAGATGAGCATCCGCTAGAGTCGGGAAACGACTAGTACGTATGTATGAGGGGAACCTTTACCTTTAGAGTGTAATAGTGGTTGGAATAAACTTTTATTTTAATTTATTGCAAATAGTTGTATAAAATTTTGTATATGTGTGTGTGTGTGTGTTTATATATATATTTCTATTTATACACTTGAGTCCAGTTGCATACTAATAACATTGTTTTCAGGAAATCTAAAGTCTCCACACAGACGGACATTAAGTGCAGATACCACTAAAGTGAATCAGCTGGACAACACAGGTGATGACAGTGACTCAGCTTTTGTAGCTCAAAACGATCCTTTTACAAATGTGGGTGCTTCATTGCCTCAAAAGTTTGCCACATTGCCAAGACAGAAGAATCCATTTGAAGAAAACCCTTTGTCATGGGAACAAAATGTGGGGTTATTTTCGAAACCAGCAGAAATAAAAAAAGAGAATAAGAAAGAGAAAAAGGAGAAGGTTAGTCTCTTTGAAAGAGTGACTGGAAAGAAAGAAGGCAAACGATCAGATAGACTTAGTAACGGAGGCTCAGAAGGCTCCTCTGATTTGAAATCACCCAGTCCTTTTGCTGAAAGTCATCAGAACAGCTTTGATTTTGATTCCACTAATCCCTTTACTACAAACTTCAAGCCAAAAAATATGCTGCTATTTAGGTAAGTTCCTCGGTTAGAAGTTTTGAACTTGATGTTATTTGTTATATTTGTTCACGGAGAACATTATTTAATTTAAAAAATATAAACATTGCAGTCCTCGATTGATATTTCAGTGCTGTGACTAGCCTAGGTGGGTAACTGTATCCAACAGTTTTGCCATTCTATTATACACTGTAAAAGCCAGTGTACTCTTAAAATGCAGGATTGTCTAACAGAGAATTAAGAACCCCTTGTGCTTTAAATGGTCAGGCAAAGCTTCAGTGTATCCATTATTAAAAGGCTGAATATGTCTAGGCATCTGCACACAAGTATGTGTGTTTGGGAACCCAATTACATGTTCAAGGTTTTTAAAAGATTGAAATGCGCTTACTTCTTTAGAAGACATCTCACTTTTGACAGCTATTTTGAAGCATTGTACAACCTTTATAAACTCATGGGTCCTTTAGGTACCTGGTGCTAAATAGTACTGAACTTTATTTTTTTTCTTAAAGGCAGTTTAAATAGAGTTTATAAATGCACTGAGAGCCATAAAATTGGCATATAATCTGTGTCATATTCTGTTATCTCCACGGTAAAATTGGTATTTTAGCTGCAGTCAGTATACAGGTAGTCCTTGACTTGCAATCTCAATTGAGCCCAACATTTCTGTCATTAAGTGAGACTGAGGTTTGTCCATTTTACAAGCTTTTTTAGTGAATTGCTGAATTATTAAGTTAGTAACACAATTGTTATGTGAACCTGGCTTCCCAATTGACTTTGTTTGTCAGAAGCTTGCAAAGGCTGATCACATGGCCCCAGGATACTGCAATTATTATAAATACATACCAGTTGCCAAGCATCCAAATTTTGATCACATGATCATAGAAATGCTGCAATGCTTATAAGTGTGAAAAACGATCATAAGTTGTTTTTCAGTGTGCTATTACAGCTTCAAATGGTCACTAAACAAATGGTTGTAACTCAAAAACTACCTCTACTAATCTATTACAAGTTAGGTGTACTAAGCTAATCAAAATTTCCAGATTGACTTAAAAAAAAGTTGCATAAAATTTTAAAGAATAATTTTATTTATTCTGTTATTTATTTATTCAATTACTTATACTGAAGTCAGTTTACTGCTATTGAAATTTGTTTTTCCACACCTCCCTTAGGTTATATTGTCCCTTAAGAACAATAGAGTTAATGTTTTGTAATCCTAATTACACTTTTCAAAGTTTTCTCTTTAAAGTTCCTTGATCACTTTCATTACAGTAGGTTAATGGCACTATTCATCATAGTTGCTGTCTAGGTGTTAATGTGTAGCTCTCATAGCAGTCCTGTGCACTGTACATACAGTATTTAAGAACAAATGTCAACTAAAATATTGGTTTTCCAGGATATAGATAACACTGTGCAACATTTTAATAAAAAAATGTTTGTTTTTATGCTACACTACAGTAGGCTAATATACTAATGTGAAAATTTCTCAATTTACAGCACTTGACAGGTGCTAAAACAAAAGCATCTTTAATTTTAATGTGTTGTTAGGCCCTCTTTAAAGGGACTGTATAAGTTATTAACAAGGTCCTCTGAGACAGGAGACAGGTAATTAACAACCTAGAGAAAGAGAAATTTGGATAATTAACGAGCTCTTAGGCACTGGACACAGGGTAACAAATAGTCCAGTAGTTAAAGGCGACAGGTTGTTACTAGCATGATTGAATGCCAGGTTTGAGAATGTGAATAGATAGGTGTCTCAATGAAGTGTCTAATTAGATTATTATGTTGGTCACATAGTCAGCCAGGTGTTTAGACCGGATTTCACATTTTTATCTAGCAGGTCCTTTCCAGGGACCAGGGATATTGTGATTTGATGATGTTAAATGTATTATTAAATGTATTTTGTAAATACTAATGGTATTCAGATGTTTTGGGATTATACCCAAGGCACCTTCTACTATTGGTACTATCTTTGCTTTCTTTTGCTATAGTTGTTTCTCTTCTGTTTGCAAGTCTTTGTATTTTGTGATTTTCTCCAATTCTTTCATTTCTATTTTCATTGTTGTTTAGAGAGGTTCCATTATTTCTACTTTGGTTCCTTTCCAAAGTTGCTTATAATTTCTAGCTATGCATTACAAATAGTTGGAAGATTTCTCAGATCATCTAGTCTATCTTTCTGCTTGGTAAAAGTTTTATTAAGTAAAACATATCACACAAATGTTTGTCCAGCCTCAGCTTGAAGATCTTTAGTGAAGGAGAACCTACCACTTCATGAGACAGTCTCTTTCATTGGTTGAAGTAAAAGGGACACCTATCTTCTGAAGGTTAATGGAGCAATTTAGTTCCCTGATCAACTAAAATGAAGTGATACTTAAATGATACCATTGTCTATAATAAAAGCTGGGAAAACCATTTAATGCAAGGATGTCAAACTGGATTTCTTTGAGGGCCAAATCAGCATTGTAGTTCTCCTCTGCGGGCTGGTGGCGGGTGGGTGGAAGGGATGCTTCCTGCAGCACACTGCTGGCCGAAAACAGGCCATTTTAGCCACCAGAAGCATCGCGGGCTGGTCCCTTGATATTTCCAGGCCCAGTCCATGGGCTGGATTGAAGCACCCCACAGGCTGGATCTGTCCCATGGGCCATGAGTTTGACACCCCTGGTTTAATGCATTGAAAAAAGCAACAGATCTTGAAAAGCTAATTTTACAGTAGATCCAATAAAATGTTATCTGGGTTATAAAGAAATATTTAGGGGGGGCTTTTTGGTAATGAATGGGATCCTATATATAGGATATATATATAGTCATGTATAAAGATTGAAAATTTAAAAGCTTTCACAAAATTTTAAGTCCCTTGTATATCTTATTTAAAGGGGGTTTAATTTTATAATTATATAATTCATATAATTATGATTTTCTGCTTTTAAAAAATATATGATGCTACTGATTATGGTGAAATATATTCTAAAATGAGTAGTAATTGAAAGACCTTGAATAAGGAACTAAATGGAGGAATAGCTAATACAATTTTGAAAATATAAGCTTTAGTGAAAAATAGTGAAAAATCAGTATTTTGTTCAACGTTCTATGTTTTGAATTAGGGCAATACAAAAGAAGTGGTTTGACTTGTATTTTGTAATCTACATTGATAGCTTTTGTTTTGAAATGTTCTTTTGACAATTCAAACATTAAAAAAACATTTAGGAAAAATTAAATGTCTTAATTTCCATCTGCTTTCTTTATCTTTCTGCTTCCTTTTTGTCTGACAGTCTCAGCAACATTATTTTCTTCACCTGTGAATGTTCATATTTCTGAATACTGATGGAATTTTATGTTAGGCATACTATTTTATATCAGGCATTAATTTGGAATACGTGCTCATAATAAAACAAAGTTTCAAACAGTGTTAATATTGCCTATTGTCTTGGGATCTATTTTTCCATGTTTGCAGGGTATATTCCTTGCCACTTTTTGAAGAATGTTATTCATTCTTCATTGATATTTGTTATGGTAAGTATTGTTTACAAAAAGAACACTGAAATGAACCACATAATTGCAGATGGAAACTTAAATTTTAAAAAAGTAAATAATTAAGTATCTTAATTTTAGTAAAATAGATTTGGAAAATATAATTTCATATATATATGAAATTCCATTTTCTCAAATTGTCCAGTTATTCCAGAATTGTAGCACACACACTGTTCCTGTTCACCTCATTTTCTCAAATATTAATTTATTATGAAGCTTTTATATATTACTATAAAATGTTTCGGTATAAATTGTATCTTCAATATTTGTTCAATCATGTGGTTTAATTCTTAAAAGGGACACAGTTTTATGACATTTGTTTAACTTAGTTTACCTTAGCAGCATATCAACTTGATGTGTTATGTATAATAATCTTTTTAAGGCAGGGAAAGGAAATTTGGAGAAACAGGCTCACACTTTTGAGGAGATTGAAGGTCACATTGGGTAGTTAAGAATACAAAATAGGTGAAGAATATTTATTTATTTATTTATTTATTTATTTATTTATTTATTTATTTATTTATTTATTTATTTATTTGATTTACACATATGTCTGCTCGTGATTTTCTAATAATTGTTTTTTGGGGAATTGTTGTGTGGGGAGGAGAATATCTTTAACTATCTTTAACTATGTAAACGTATTTCAGGCTTGCATTAGAGTTTTGTGTTTTGAAGCCTAAAATGGGAGGTTGCCTTTTAGCAGTCTTACCAGAAAACAGAAGTGTGCTTGGGAGAAATTCTAGGAACAACAAAAAAAAGTAGGAGTTTTGGACATCATGTTGCTTAGGGAGGGGTGGAAAGTTCGAATACATTTTGCAGACACAAAGCCCCAAAGAGGCAACCAATATTATTTTTTTAGGACAGCTACTCCTTTCATTGAAAACCTGGTATAAACTACTTCAGCCAACTTTCACATAGCATTTATTCTAGATACAGAAGGGTCCATAGGAATCAAGGCCCTGTTTAGGGTGACACGCTCCCTTTTAAGAACTGAGGAGGCGGTGGAACCCTTGCAGGGTAGAGCCGAGGAATT
>JANHGC010004226.1:84038-100443 GCA_027560395.1 Boaedon fuliginosus | reverse complement strand
CCCCTTTTCTTGGCATGAAGCTTAGAATTTATAGATGTCTGCTTTGTTCACCAACAAAAGTCAGTGGAAAGCTGGCTTCCAATTTGACTTTTGGCGGAGCTGGACGCTGGGTCCGTGATGTCTGTGGATCCACATCCAAGCTTCCTCGCCTGAGGGTTCCCCAAGGAGCCTAAGCTATCACATATTGACAGCAAAGTGAGGGAGAACAGTCTGACAGGTTGAGGGAAGTCGCATCTCCCCTCCCTAGTTGGGTATCCCTGAAACTGACAGTGGACGAAGCAGCAGCAAGTATGGCTGCCA
This sequence comes from Boaedon fuliginosus, assembly GCA_027560395.1. Taxonomy (NCBI): domain Eukaryota; kingdom Metazoa; phylum Chordata; class Lepidosauria; order Squamata; family Lamprophiidae; genus Boaedon; species Boaedon fuliginosus. Next base: position 100,143 of record JANHGC010004226.1, on the reverse strand, counting down.
TGAAGCCGAAATCACTCCAGGCATAAGAATTTAGCAGGAGCGAGTAAAGAGCAATCCAGGATTGTTTCAGGATAAGAAAAAACATAGCTATCTTACCCAAGAAAATATAAATAGCAGCAAATGGAGCATTCTTCTATCTGGAAAGAAAATGCAAAAAGGGAGGGGCCGCCAAACAGCTGATTGGAAGGGCTTGAAAAGAGGGAGAATGGCAAAAAGCGAGGAGGCTCCTGAAGGGCCGTTTGACCGAGTTCTTTCTTCTATGTTGGGAATAACTGACATTTGAAAAATGCAACAGAAGAATCGGATGGCAATGTTTTGTGTGGGATGACAGTTACAGACAGAGTAGAAAGGGAATGTGATACTGAAACAATGGCGGAGCTGGAATTAGAGGAGAAAGGATTTCCAGATGAGCCAGCATGGTGTATCACAGACACAACAGCAATCAAAGGGTTTAGCCTTTCAAGATGGATCAAAGATGTTAAGAAAAAAGAAATTTTTGGTGTTGGTGGAACTAACGAGGATTCTTATATGGAACTTTAAAGGCTGGATTGGCAGTGGCGGAACGGAGGTGATGTCAGAAGGAAAACAACAATGAGGAGGAGATAAAGACAGAGAAGGGAGGGAGAGACAAAATGGAGAACTTAGCCTGTGGAGACCGTTAAATTTGGAAAATGAGACAATGGTTGAAGAGGAAATCCAGACAGAAAGAAGCAGTTTGATTTTAAGATAAACAAATTATAGATTAGAGAAACATTAAAATATTAATTTGGTAATAGAGGATTTCTTGAAATAGAAGTTGAAGTAAAGGATAGAATATACAGTAGGTACTTAGATATTATTGTACGATGAAATGATAATATTTTAGAATACGTGGGTGATTTGGAGGATCTGAATTAATTATTTTTAACTTTTATTTTGAGAAGAAATTTAGGTAATGATACTGTATTAATTATCCCTTAAATAATAGATTTATGGAGGTGTTTGTATTTAAATTAATTTGCATAACTATAAAATTAAAAGTGGAGATTGGAAATGTAATAAAACAAAAATAAAAGGTTAAAATAAAAGAAAGATAGGGATTTTTTTAAATGAATAGTGATGGTGATAACAGTTTCACAAGATGTATACATGAACTAGGTAAAAATGAATTATGAGTATGTAGAAATGTTGGAAAAAATTAATGTGGATAAAAGGACCAGACCATTTTAAATATGTATGAGTTTGAAGAATGAATAAACAAGGCATATTGAATTTATTATACTATATTGAATTTATTATACTAGGTACTGTTGAATATATATACGAAAATATGTTGATGATTTTGAAGAACTACGTACTAAACTTATATTATTAAAAACTTAAATAATTTTAAAATAAGAGGGTTAGAGGTTGGGATTTTAACAAAATGTGGGTATTAAAAATCTTATTAATTAAACTATAAAACAAGACAATAAGTAAGGTCAAATTAGATTTTTCTTTTTTTGAAATGGTTGATTTAACTTTTATAACTAGAGATTTTGATCATGGAAAATAATTAATATAAGAATTTAGAGATGTGATTAAGCATGACTCTGACCTATAAGTGATGCCTCTCACTTACGGCCATTGTAGTGCTCCCCACATTGCTATGATCCAGGTCTTGGCAACTTATAGCAGTTGCATCTTCCTGCAGCCATATGATGGTCATATGCAACCTTCACAGCCAGTGTTCGAAAAGCAAAGTCAACGATAAAGCTAGCAGAAGGTCACAAGTCATAGTCACATGGTGCCTTGTTTAATAATTGTGGGTGATTTGCTTAATAACCATGGCAAAAAGTCTATAAAATTGGGTAGGTGTCACATGATGCCTCACTTAATGACTGCACTACTTAAAAATATATTTTCCAGTCCTTATCCTGTAAGTTGAGGGCTACCCTGTATTTACATTTACAGGTTCTTTGCTGATAAGTGGCACAATTTCAGGGAACATGAAGAGCTTTAAAAAAGGGACTTATGGTCCTTATGCAGCCCATAGGCTGCCCGTTCCTGCTCTATGTGAATTAGACATATCATAAGAAAAAATATAAATAGAATCCTGGTGGCACATCCAATGTTTGTAACTTCACATGTTTAGTTCAAATTACTAATGTTAATATACTTAAAGATCCTAGGCTGTCCCCTAGTGCCTGGCAATGATATTTTATGACTCCATTTTTAATAGAAGAATTCTCCATTTTAACCATAAGAAACCTCTGTCAGCTAAGAATAAATGGTACAAGCCTCACTTTAAAAAAAAAAAAAAAAAAAAAAACCTCTAATAATTTTTGGAATAAAGGGCAAACTTACTTTCCCTAGGGAAAAAAAAACTTTTCCTTTTGGAGCTGCCAGCCAGGGATACAATTCTGCTGTGAACAGTGAAATATGTGTCCTTAAAATGAGGGAGCCAAGACTGGGTAATATTATCCCTATGCCTTTAATTAATGTAAAATAAAGTGGAATTATCAATCTTTGTGACCTGTATAATATGTTTCCATTACTGGCTCTTATACATATTAAGATTAGCTAAATATTCTCACTTGGCCAGCTCCTAACCAGATTTGTTGCAGTTGTTAATTGATTTCTCTATTCTTATTATTGTTTTCATAAATGCAAGATTTGTTGAATTTCTTCAGGCCATTTCTGTCCTATTTATTTGGAACTTCAATTTTGTTTTTATCATATTGGAACAGAGGACAAAGAAATAAGGATAGCTAAGAATAGAAAAAACTAAAATGAATGTACCTGAATAAACAGTTGGTTCTCCTATAAGGTTTGATTTGAATGCCAGCAATGTTTTGTCAGCTAAACCACAAGCCAATAATTCTCCATTTCCTAGAACAACGAGAACAGCAAATTAATCTAGCATAAATAAAAAATGCCAAAAATATAGACAGATTCCCAGAGTTGGCCATGTGTAAACACAGAATTGGTTATCTTTAAGGTTTCCAAGTGCTATATCAAGTAACTATTGATATTAATAAACCATAGATAGTTGTCATTCCCCCCCCCCATACCTGAATACTGAATACAGCATATGGCAGTTGGTTTATCAGTTACAGTAATTTGCCTCACACTTTCGGTTGGAGGAGATTTTCCAAGTGGATAGTCTTCCTTATTTCTTCTTCAATAATAAAACAAAATTAAAAAGGGAAAAGAGCAATTAGTGAAGCAAGAATAAAGGAGATTTAGCATTTCTTTCTATACTACCAATTTTAAATTGGGGCAGATATACCACAAATGATAAATTGTTGAAATAAATTTAATATTTTGCTTGATTGTGTTACACTATTACTGCAGATAATGCTTTTGGTATTAAACATGTTTTTGTATTCATTGAACAATTATACTACTTACCGTCTCCAACTTCTCTTGCATTCCAATGTCAACCTGCTGTGCTTTACTTTTGAATTTGGAGAGAACATGAGCATGCTACAACAGAGGAAAAAAGGCTCTAATATAGATGATAATATTTAGTACTCTATTACCCAGAAAGTCCCAGAATCAGAAAAAAAAAATTCTCAAGCCCATATGAAAGAAGGAACAATTAATACGTGCTCCATCCTGTAATCAATGATCAACTCTTTCTTCTAAGGCAATTTTATATTTATAAAATATTTTATAAAATAAAATATTTTATAAAATTTTATTAAAAAATCAACTGCATGGGTGAATTTAATACAATGTGATACTTGTAGATAATCACATGCATAAAACTAGGAGATTTTTTAAAAAATTGGTCAACTACTACTATCTATATCAACAATTACAGTCCTATTATATGTTGTACAATAACAAAAATTTGAAAGTGTAAATATTTTAACAGTATTGCCAATACATACCTAAAATTCATGGGCTATGCTATCCCACTCTAAATAACTTCGTCTCTCACACTCTTATATAGGCTGCCCTCATTCCAAATGAAAAACAACTGCAGAATAGCCACTGTCAGTGTTGTGGCTCTGCAGCGTGCTGCTGAACTGCCAGCAGATTCTGACTCCGAGGGAGAGATGGAGTCAGGATTGGAGGCAAGGCCGGCTGTTGACACTATGCCAGATGCTGGCCCCTCTACAAGTTATGTGGAGCCGATAATGTCAGACAGTAATGGAAGGAGGCTCTAAGTGATGCCAGAGCTTGGAGACTGTTCAAAAGACAGCAGCAACATAAGTGGCAGAGGTCAAGCTACAGCTGGCCAGTAATTGACCACACCAAAGAGCAGTTAAAAGGGGTGTGGGTGGGGTCTGTTCCTTGCAGAGAACAACTGGAGAGCATTGTGATTCGTGTCAAGCTTTGAATTTGGATTTTGTATTGGGATTGTATTTCTCTGCATTTACGAGTGAGTTATCACCTGGCATTTTGCCTAGACTACTTGGGAACCATGCCAGAAGATACTGGCTTTAGAGATATCCCTTTGGATTTTGCAAAGACGGACTTTTACACCTTTCTGTTTAAAATAAACACTGTTGTTTTAAGAACTGGTCCTTATTTGTGGTTTTCGGGCCTGGGATAGAACAGTCAGGGCACAAAAACATTTGTCCACATAGCTAGCAATTCCTGGAGTCTGTTCTTCTATCTCAACCCAAGGCATGAAGAAAATCCCAAATTTTTAGGGAACACTTAAGGATGGTCAAGGTCTAGGCAAATCTCCAAGTGGACATTATTCCAAAGAGCAGTTGCAGTGACAAAGAAAGCCATTTCTTTCTCACTGAAAATCCCACTGGATGAAGTTACTTAATTGATGGGACCTGAAGCAAGCCAGCCCTGTCAGAGCATGGAGAAAAGGCAAATTTGGTAAGAGACTGGCAGTCTCTGAGATAACTAACCTTATGCCCTGTAGGGATGAATTTTTGATATGTTTTGACTAACACAACTACTGCTATTTAACAAACGAGGGAGGATTGGCAGTAACAGAATCACAATTGGAATCTTTAACACTTTTATCCTTATGATTAAAGAATACGAATCTAAGTATACAAGCAATGCCCTTTGATATCTTAAATCTAATTAGGATATCATGTGGTTGAGGAAAAATTTCATTTTAGCTCTATTTCACCACTAAAAAAAACCAAGATAAAATATGAAAAATAGAAAAATCAGTTAATATGTAAACATTGTTCTATTTGCAGAACAGAATTTTAAAATTTGATGGTTTTAACCCAAGAGTCCAAATTTTAATTTTATAAAATTAAAAATGAAACATTGCTTCAGATTAGGTAGTTGGATTCAGCTTCCAAAATTAAAAGTGGGCATAATGAATAAATTTATAATTTTACTAATGAGTGGTTATATAAATTAATTTATCATTTTAGGCAATCATAGTATTATAAACTTTGAGGTCATTTGCATGGTTATATTATATTAAACTAGTATTTATCCTTTATATATTAAATATACCAAATCTTTATGTAACTAAAAAAGACAATTGTTTTTATTTATTTATTAAACTTCTATGCCTCCCATTTTGCCGAGGTAATTCTAGGTTACTTACATTCATTCAATAAAAATACCACAGAAACCATTAAAACAATAAATCGTTTTAAAAGCGACAAAGTAAATTTACCAGCGTAATTTGCACTCACTGTGGTGCTGATGTATAACCTGATGATTTAATTTTGTTATGAAAAACCAATGGCTTGTCTTTTATATGAGTTTTTGTACCTAAATTAAGAAACATCTATAGTTAATATAAACTTCATAACTTAGCATCAAGAAATACATATACAGAGAGAAACTAAAAATATACTTTGGATATCCTGAGCCACATATAAGGAGACTTCCACTAATACAAACAGCACCTGATCTGTTAATATTATCCATTCCAGTGTTACATGGACATAAAAATATATGTAACTTTCTTCCCATTACATGTTAGACTAAAAAATTCTGTTTTTAAATCATCATTTTAAGTCAATCTTAAATTATTATTATTATTTAAATCTTTCCAGGGCATTTTAGAGATAAACAATATGTAACATCAAAAGACATCAGACACAATAGAACTGATCTTCTAGCATAAGAGCAGTTCACCAATTGCTGATGATAAGCTGAGTTTCCTTTCAGTTCACCAGAGGTGTTTAACCTGGATCTTATAGTGAGATGGCCAGACTTGATAGTTTAAAAACCTATTTCAGCTGTATCATTCTAAGGCATGGGGATTGGTACATGGACTTCTTGTGTATTTTCCAATGATTTCAATGGAGAAAACACATTCAAATCTATTTGTATGCATATTTCCATTGAAAAGAATGGGAAATTTCTTGTAGGAAACAGGGCTCTCTAGCTGAGTATCTCTGATTCCATATCTGCAAAGGATAACAAAATACAGACTAACACTGAGATGCTATGCTGACTTCCTCTGAAATTTATTCCTCTCGGTTAGAAATTCCAGATTTTAAAAACGGCAGGAGAAAGTTTGTGCCTCAAGAGTTTTTCTGTTATTTTTCAGAAGTTGATGCATGCAGACAAAATTAGGTCTTTTGGTAAGATACTTCTTTGATACCCACAATTAAATGTAGCCACTAGAGAATCTATTGCATTGATACTAAGAGTGTACTGAGTGTGTTAGTACACTGCATGTACCCTTTAGGTGATGAGATATGGACAAGAGTAAGTTGGCTTCCAGGAGACCTGTAATTAGTTTGGATAGAATATCATGAGCAAGCTTGGAGTAAATTGAGGCTTTGGTTGCATTTGTGGTATAATGCCAAAAGTGGCTGGTATTAGCAGAGAATGCTGCATGGGGCCTAGGACCAACAAGGCTGTTAATGTAAATAACTTTTCTTACAAGAAAAGGTTATTATGTGAAAGCTTTGACTCATCAAATACATGTTTGTCAGCAGGGGTCAATATTTATGGACCTATCTGGTAAATACCATGGCATATGGTGACTTGGGATGCCGCCTCGAGTTCCCCCGGAAGGGGTGAAGCGAGGCGGGATATAAATCTAATAAATAATAATAATAATAATAATAATAATAATAATAATAATAATAATAATAATAATAATAATAATAATAATAATAATAATGAATAAATACTTCAGAATATGAAATAATGAATAAAATGGAAAAAATGGTAAATATAGCTGACATTCAGCCTTCAATTACTTTCTTCCTTTGCTCAATCTTTGCTTTGGGATGTTATTTTCAATGTATTAGTTGAAGGATTTAATCACTGCAGAAATTAACAAATTTACCTGTTTTATTTACAAATTTGGCTTTTTCCTTCTTCAGGTACAAGGGGGAGGTCACAAGAAGAGGATGTCTGAAACCACAAATCAAAAGATATAATTATATATTTAACTACAAAATGCTCATAACAATTGACAGAAGAGCAATACTAGAGATATTGCTTTCAGGATAAATGGTTAATTCACTACAGATAATAATACATCGCTGGTACTGCAATCACCTATATTATTTATCTATGAATAGCTCAAAATGCAGTCAGAATAAAGAATTTTCCCTTTTGATACATATTTGCAATCACATCTTACTTGGGAGAAATGTAAATTGACAAAATGATCTTAAGCAAGCCACTTTTTTTTTTTTTTTGCTTCAGGTGCCTGTCCAGCAGTTACTCACCTTATTTGGATACTGCAATCTAAATAATACAATTTTATAATTAGATAACCTAAATTGAAGATAACCTACATTAAATATATCCACTGATTTAAAATGCGGTATAAATAGCACTTATTGTTCTTTTCCACCAAACACTGTTACACATAATTCTTGTTTTGAGATTATAATTGGAACTGGCAACTCAGTTATTAAGCAAAGTAGTCTAAGTGATGAAGAAGCTTCTTGGCTGAAAAGCAAAACGTCTTCAAAGAAAAACCAGAAAGTCCAGTTGCCGCTTGAAAAAGCACCTTTGAAATGGTCTAAGTCACTTGTGTCAAATTCACGGTGTCATGTTGCTGTCACTTGACATATTGTGATGCTTTTTCCCTTCATGTAGCTGGGGTGGGCATGGCCTACATGTGACACATCCAGCCCGTGGGCTGCTATTTTGACTCCCTTGGTCTAAGTGTTCTTACTTCAGCTTTGTTTTACAGACCTATGAAAGTTGTAAATCCAAGGATTGGTTGCAAAGGTATGTTTTCATCACCGTCGATGCTGCGAACACTCAGTAAACAAGGCAGTCACTAAATGGAAGACTACCTATATATTATTCATAAAAAATTGTATTTCTCAATCCTACAGAATCAATCCTAAAGATGTTTTTCTATTACAATATTTTAAATTAAATTCGTTACCTAGATACACAATTGCTTCTCTGTTAGCAATATATTTTCATAAATGTGGATGAGATAAGCCTAAAGTCTCATTTCAAATATTTATACACAGCTGAAAAACAAAATATGTAATGGTATACAAGGTCAATAATGATAAAAAACAAACAAACCAATTGATATTTTCCAGGAGATAACCAGTTTTTAATCCTTTTCACTCATTTTAACCATTTCTGCTGTTATTTCTGTTTGATTTGTTACTTAATTCATCTTTATCTTCTTTTATCTCTATTCTAATAGTTAGTTCTAATAATATTCTAATCTCTTATATGACTATTACTATTATTTATTAAATTATGTGATTTCCAGTGACTCTGGAACGTTTACAAATCGTCAAAAACATTTTTAAAAAAATAAACTATATATATAAAAATAAAAATGACAGAAATAACATCAATAAATAAAAGGAGCTGAACTTTAAATGAGGTTAAGTAAAATGATCCTTTACCTTGCAATAGCAGAAAAGCCTTCCTCCCTTCCACTTAAAAGGAGACTATTCTGTTGGCATCTCAACAGAGCAGCAACGTTAACTTCCAGTAAAACAATTTTGTTCTCCAACATAGAAGTCAGCAAACAGAAAACCTGCAGAAAGACGGTCATAAAGCATTTCTCTCTTCAACACAAATAAATTCCTCCCTGATAAAGAGGTTTGGTTCAAGGAATGGAATTCTACCAGTGATGATATTCTAACCGGTTCGCATAATTGCTGTATTACACTCAACCGGAAAGAATATCACCGCTGACTCTGTCCACCAAGGTATGCTCTGAGGCGGCATGTAGACTCTGCAATCTCGCAGCCAATTACAACATGCTGCCTGCGAGGCAATGGGGAGGGGGGGGATTCTGCGGTATGTGGCCTGGCAGCCAGTTTTAACTGGCTGCGAGATTGCAGAGTCCACATGCCGCCTCAGAGCATACCTTCCTCAGCTGGTGCTGTTGGAATGGGGCACGTGGATGGGGCCAGCGATATTCTTTCTGGTTGACCGCAACCCAGCAATTATGCAAACCAGTTAGAATATCATCACTGAATTCTACTCATCCATCTGGGAAGATGGGTTGAAGGTTAAAATGATACAGCTTTGGTCCATGAATGAAGAGACACAGACCAAAAAGGAATGAGATTTTCTTGTATTGAGAGAATAGGGAGAAGGAGGGCTAAGTCTCAGTCTTGGTGAAAGGTACGTAGGGTCTGTGGGAGAGCTTGTTGTTGATGAACATATTGGGGGAATGGGTACATTAATTGTAGGCTGAGGGTGTGGAATTATTTTAAAGGTGTATGTTATTGCTTTGGTCAGAGGATGATATCTCTAACCCCACTCTCTTCTAGCACTGATAATGTTACTTAGTTGGGGTAATGAAACATCTGCAAGAAAACAACCAAGCTCACAGAACACCAAGGACCCCTCATCTCAACCCTAAGCTACAAACATTCCCCTTTATTAATGATGTATCTCAGTGGACAGTCTCAAAGGCAGCTTGAGTGGGAGAGGCAGCCAGGAGGGGCCATATTTGGGAGAGGAGAATTACAGCATTGATGGACAGAGATATCATGATGGGAGGCAAGGATTTGTTAATACAGAAGACAGGCTGGAAAGTTTGCAGCCAATTTCTACTTTTACCCTCCAGTCTCCAATCTTAAACAAGGTAATGGAATTGTTGAGAGGCTTGGACTCAAATGGATGCTGTAGAACTTTAGGTGTGTTGAATGCTGTATTGTAGGATGATCTTTTTATTGTAGAAAGATGTATTTTATTCTATTTTTTTAAATTTTTATTGTGTGTACTTGTAAACCATTTAAATTTGAAGCAATATATATCACCCTATAAATAAAAGAAAGTTAATTTGCAGTTTTTAAATTAAAAGGGATTGACTTATATTGAATATTTTAAAATCAATTTCTCACCTTACCATTGACTGCCTTCCTCGTTAAAGCACAGGATCCAGCAATCTGAATACTAAGACCAGTGAAATCTTCACATGCAACCATATAGAAATAAAACAAAAATAAATAAATAAATAAATAATCATTAAAACAATGATGAAACCCTGAATCCATTTCATTTCCTATATGCGTTTTGAAATAATAGACAAATGATTTCAGTTTCAACCTTTGTGAAAGGAAACTAATATTTTTCTAGTGCAATAATCACAAGTTAAGAAACAAATGTTAATGAACTGTTTATTGTTCACTGCAAACAGAAATCAAAGTTTTCCACACATGAAATTAAAGTAATATTTATTTATTAAAAGAGAGGAAAAAGAGTATGGATTATCTTTAATAAGTAAATATACACCACCTTTGTAATGTAAAGCAGCTTCCAACTCAAAGTTTGCATTGTTAATTATGAATAAACCAGTAGAGCTTCCAATCCACAAATATTGTGTACGCTCATCAGGAAATCTACATTAAAACAAGGAATACTTTTAAAAATTCCTCAAGTATCTTCATTTCATATATAATAACGTAAGCCAACGTACTTGGCTTTTTGAACTGGAAATTACGCACTGATAGGATTTCTAACACTTAAGATCTGTAGTCTTCTTCCAAAAAACATCTAAATCTTTTTTTTAAGAACTGCTCAACATTGCAAGGGAATTACTTAGAATTAATGATCACAAGAGGGTCAGAAAAGGCTGTAAACCTAAATGAGTATTATTTCACTGCAAGATGCAAGATGAGACTTTTCTCTGTTTTGGTTTGTCTGATTTATAAATTGCATATTTTTATTAAAAGCTTTGATATTCTGTATTATTTAATTATCACAATATCCCTGCTATATAATAACCTTTAACAGTTATGGTAACATTTATATCTACTACAGAATATTACATACATCTATCTGATTATTTTTACATATTCTAATGTAATAAGAAAACAGTGTATTATAAAAGATAAAAAACAGTTGCAGCAATTGCATATGCCTAGTTTAATGAAAAGAAATATTAGGGGTGACATGATAGCGGTGTTCCAATATTTGAGGGGCTGCCACAAAGAGGGAAGTAATCTATTCTCCAAAGCACCTGAAGGCAGGACAAGAAGCAATGGGTGGAAACTAATTAAGGAGAGAAGCAACCTAGAACTAAGAAAACATTTCCTGACATTGACAACAATTAATCAGTGGAATAGTGTATAGGACTTTCTGCTTCAGCAGGGAGTTGGACTAGAAGACCTCTAAGGTCCCTTCCAACTCTTTTATTCTGTTATATTGCCTGCACTTTAGCTGAAGAACCCTCTCACCTAGATTCTTTATCACCAAAATTTGCTGGGTTATCACAGTGTTCAATTCTAAGGATTGGAAAGGTAGTTTCAACTGCGTCTTCTTCTTCCATATTGCTTATAATACATGTCTGAGAAATATTCTGAATTTGATCTGGAAAACACAGTGATGTGATTATAACAGAAGTAGATTAACTAAGATATTCAGTGAAAACTACAAGGAAGTGTAGCTCAATATGTTTTATTAAGTGTGGATTAATTGGACAATTTCTGTGGTGAAATTTTCAATTATTTTACAGTGAGATATACTACATTTGTAGATTTGGAGCAATGTGTGGTTTAGCTTCAGTTTTGAAGCAAAAAAATATGGTACAAACTCAGCAAAGCATATCACTGTCTGTCACCTATCTTGCTGTCTTCACTGTCTTTGTGCTCTGGTAACATTGGTATAACAAATTTAATTAACATACAGCAGGGATATTTCAATTTTTTTTCTTAATTTCTGAGTTGTCCTTAATTTTTTTGCATCCTTTATAAATGCACTTATTTGAACAGTAGAATATCTTCCAATCCAAAAATGTAAATTAGAACAGCACATATTTGATTAAATTATTTGCTAACCAGTAATATTGTAAAAATGTTTGTGCAATATTACCCAAATGCTCAAACTTTGTAATTTTGTTGTAAAACTTTTTTCTCTCTTTCTTTACATTAATATGAATTACACAGCGATACTTATGTCCACTAATCAAGCTGAAGATCCACAGCTGAAAGGGAAAAAAAATACAATCACTGTGGTTTACTTTTCCACATTAATCACTGTAAAAATGTTTTTAATTTTATTATCTCAGTTCAGTGGTAAGCATGTGATCACTGAATTGAGATACCATGCCACATCTTTTCAGTAAAATGGTTACAATTAAAATTCTCAGTTTCTTAAATGTCACCAATATTTGGCAACCAACTTTTTCTAATCAAAGTTTAGTTTGGGCTATACAAATTACAATAAGAATAAAGAAAATAGCCAGTCATTTAGACTGACTTATAAAGTGCAACTTAAATTCACTTTCATTGACATTGCAACTTGCCTTTTACCAGTGCTGGGATTCATTTTTTTTTTTACTACTGATTGTGGCTTGGTGGGCGTGGCTTGGTTGGTGTGGCTTGGTGGGTGTGGCTATGCAGTCATGTGACTGGCTGGACCACTGCACCCCTCGCGCCCCATTTTTTTGCCTAGAAAGCCACCCTGAAGCCTCCTGGCAGGCAAGTAGGGGTATGGGGGGACAGCGCCGAACCCCCTCATGCCCTGTTTTTGGCCTAGAAAACCTCCCTGAAGCGTCCTGGCAGCCAAATAGGGGTGTGTGGAGACTCCTGGAAAGGGCGGGGAGGGAAGGGGCTAATCAAAGGTGGTATTTGCCAGTTCTCCGAAGCAATCAAAATGATCACAACCAATTCTTCCAAACATGTCACAACTGGCTGAATACTACCTCTGCCTTTTACAATTGCAATATAAAATAAGCAATCACTATGTAGGCAAAAAGTTAATATCTTTATCTTGGAAGTCAGTATTTAAAAACTGAAAAGAGAAAAACAGTGAACTATTTTTCATACATATAATAATATTTTGGGAATTCCAAGCTATACATGATACAATTTTAAAAAAATCATGGAAGAAGGCAATGGTCAATTACCTTGTCATTTGGAAACAGATAAATTTGAGACTTCAATATAAGTTGTGTACTGTGATCTAAACCAACTCATCAGAAATCAAATATGAATTTTCTATCATGTTATAACAATAAATTACAAATTGTCACACTGTGCGCATACATGCATATAGTTATTACCTGTCCATCTGCACATCCAGTGATAATCTGTTTATTTGCTTCATCAATAAAGAGACTTAAAAGAGGAAATGCTGTTAAAAAAGAAGTCTTCTTTGTTATTAATGTATTATAACAGAAACTCTAGCACCACCTAAAGTTCATTTAAAACTATTCTATAATAAAATAAGTCCTCCAGATTGAACCAATTCCATTCCTAAATTTGTTTTTAACCTGAATTTGCATGTAAATCAAAATAAATACATACAAATGGACTGCTAATTCTAAAAATGGCAGGTGGTGCTATTCTTCCTCAAGTGAACACAGTGCTGATGCTGCACAATGTTTTCATGAATTGCCGAAAATAGCTGTATATTAAGAATGTGCAACTTCAGAGGTTTGAATAACTCACTATTCAAACTCATATTAATAGCAACTCACTTGTATTGCAAAATGGGGCTGCAGACAAAAGCATGGCTTAAGAACTTAATTTCTTTTGTTTTCTGACTTCTCCCACCTCACAGCTTCTCCATTTCAAACTCTCTCTCCAGAAGCTGCCTCTCAAAATTATTCAGAGGCCTTTTGCTTGAATACTTCGTTTATTTTAATTTAATTTTTGTTATTTTATTTATTTTATTGTATGTGTACATATTTATATATATAAAACAGACCCTGTATGTGTGTGGGTATGTGTGTTTGTATGTGTCGTATAGGCTCTTCCATGCCTGCACCAATCTCACCCAAACTTGCCATGCATATCACTTACCCTCTGGAGACAAGCACTGTGGGGGTCACACACACCTTCTACACCTCTGTGCCCCCTAAAAAAGCTGCTGAACTGCACCCCCCCTCACACCAATACTGACCAGCAAACCAGCACAATTTACCTTTGCTCTCCACAAGGGGCGCCAGAGAGCACCTTTATGCCACACTTTTGTGTGTGTGGGTGTATACTGTGCATGTGCAGTACAGTCCTCTAACCGGCCCTGCAGGCAGTGGCCGCCCCACTTTCCAGCTGGAGAGCTCTTGCGCTACAATCCCTGAGATCACAAGTAGCCATCTATGGGAGCCTCGCCAGGGCTCTCCAGGCCATTGCCCAGCTTTTCCTGTACCCACTTGCAGCTGGTCACCTCCTCCATGTTTGTTTATTGCTCTACAAGAAAAGCGGCAGGAAAGTCTTCCCCTCCCTTTCTTAGCTCCACACATTGGAAAATGAAACTACTTTCCCCCCCTTCACCTTCCTCCTTGGGACAACTGCTGAGCTTCTAACCTACACTAACCCCAGCCCTCCTGGCTACAGCTTTGATGCCTCCCCGACTGTTTCCTTTAAGATGAGCTTGGTGCGGTCTACTCGTTGAAAGCTTTGCCACGTGCCCGAGCTTCCCCCTCACACTATACCCGGGGAAGCTGGGTATCAGCTAATATATATATAGAATAATACTAGCATAAAAAGGTAAAGGTTCCCCGCTGCATATACATGCTAGTCATTCCCGACTCTAGAGGGTGGTGCTCATTTCCGTTTCAAAGCCGAAGAGCCAGCGCTGTCCGAAGACATCTCTGTGGTCATGTGTCCAGCTGCTACCAACGGAACACTGCTACCTTCCCACCAAAGGTGATCCCTATTTTTCTACATGCATTTTTACATGCTTTTGAACTGCTAGATTGGCAGAAGCTGGGACAAGTAACAGAAGCTCACTCCGTTACGCGGCACTAGGGATTTGAACCGCCGAACTGGTGACCTTTCTGATCAACAAGCTCAGCGTCTTAGCCACTGAGCTACTGCGTCCCTTAATACTAGCATACATTTTTTTAAAAAGAAACATAGGTTGGTAATGAATCATATGCATCTAAACCCTACCTGTTATTACTGCTGATTGATATATTAGCAATCCAATACAGTAATCCCAGACCTTTTGAAAAACACATGAGATTAAATAATCAGTTTACAACCAATGTGATGTCCTGTAAACAATATACAAGCCAAATTTTCAAATAAATTATTCACTATTCTTCTAGCACTTTTAATCTATGGAGTTAAAGATAACTTCTGGGGTTTAGAGAAAATTACACTTACAATTCACCTAAAAGGCTTAAATTCTCATGAAAGTAAAATATCATTATTCTTTGACCAACTATAAAACAACATTTTTTCCAGAGGAGACTAGATTTGCTCTACACTCTTAAAATCCAATAAGTTTTCAACTGATTTCACAGAAATACAGAAAACAAGGAATACAGAATGTCAAAAAGTTAATAATATGTGTTAACATTACATAGTACTGGTTCGTACTACTCTTCCTAATGTGAATTGCTTTTCATAATGCTTATTCCTCTGATTTAAAAATCTCCATTTTATAATATTTAAGTGTTTTTACTTTTATAAGTCTGCAATCAAACAGATTTTTTTAAAAAGAGAAACAATGGCCTTACCTTAAAACTTCTATCTTCCGAAATCGATATAAGTATATTTTTCTCCCAAGTACAAAATTCAGCAGCAGTTACTGGTGCCAGATGGCCTTCTAGTTCAGCAAGTATTGCTTCATCCTGCCATCAATACAGGGAAAAATGTAAATGACATTTGAAATGTTAGATTTGCCAGAATTTGATTATTTATAACATTTTAACAGATAGATGTGAAAAATTGTGATGCTAATATGGTCACGGACAAATTTAACAACATTGATTTAATCAAATTTAATTAAATTTCAAAGCCACCTTACATATATGGGGGGGGGGGGGGGATCCATCAACATAATA
>JANHGC010004226.1:41726-54849 GCA_027560395.1 Boaedon fuliginosus | reverse complement strand
TCTGTACCAGTTGAAGTCTCCGGGTGCTCTTCAAGGGCAGCCCCATGTAGAGCGCGTTGCAGTAGTCCAACCGAGAGATGATAAGGGCATGAGCGACCGTGTGTAGCGCCCCCTGGTCCAGGAAGGGTCGCAGCTGGCGCAACAGGCGAACCTGTGCGAAGGCCCCCTTGGTCACAGCTGTAAGGTGGTGGTCAAATTGTAGCTGTGGATCTAGGAGGACCCCCAAGTTGCGAATCCGGTCTGAGGGGAGCAATTTCTCTCCCCATGTTGTATAAAATATTACCACCCTGCCTGGGCTGCAAATATTCAAATCACTGCAAGATGACAGGAAATACAGAAACTTTTTCTGCCATCTAGTGGTCACCTAGATTTTTAAAACCCACATTAAATAACCCATGACCCGTTGAGTAATTTCTTTCCAGATATAAGGTAGGCTTGTACCATTTCCTCTCCTTTCACCACCCTCAGGAGAGCCAGTGAAGTTACGCCCTCCTCCTCCACCTCAGCTGATCCGAGGAACTCCCTGCCATTTGGGGCGGGGCAGGTGCGTGGAACAAAGAGTGGTGAACTGTGGGGAAAATTGCAGTCCTGTTCCCCATTCTGGTTTTCCCCAAGGGCCCCCTCTCTCCAAGAAGGAACCATCAGTGCCTGCCAATCAGCTCTACCTTGCCAGCAGACATCTGACTTACTCCCTTGTTTCTTCCCCAAACCAGCCACTGCTATTAAGAGATTTCAAATTTCAGTCTCTATTCCAAAACAGCCTGTTGGGTCCTGCCACTAGTTGATTGGACACAGGGGCCAGAGGGAGGGAGGGAAGAGGATGGGTTTACACCACTTTTCATTTTCCTTTGCATCAAGCAACCTATGGGTTTCTGGGAAGTGTAGTCAGAAGGTGTGGTGCTGAAGTGACCACAACTTTTAACAAATTTCAATCCCATGGGAGCAATGGGTCCTGGATTTTGGATGCATTATGTAAGCTCTTTGGATCAAAAACTTGTTGCTCTATGATGCACTGTTTGTAATCTTCAATTTGGGCAAAACAGTGCATCATAGAGCAACAAGTTTTTGATCTCTATAAAGTCCTAAACTGGACTCAGCTGGCAGGGAAGGTCACTAATTGTGATTATTTAACTGCCAGATGCTGTAGGTTTGAAAAGATTGCAATCATGACGGTAGGGATGCTGGACAATCAAGAACTTCAAGACTAGTTGTAATCAACACCCCTTCAGCACCATCATAACGGTGAATGGTCACTGAACAAATCATCTTTAACCAAGGATACCTGTAGACAGTAGCAGGCATACCCAGTTGTTTGGTTATCAATACTCAACAGGCAGCAAGGAATATCACTTTATCATAAATGTTTTGCACAAAAAAAGTGGTAGTGTGGTTGAAAAAAAGCAAATACATATATTTGAGCAAATAAAACAAGAAAAATCTATATTGCTACGATGTTTCTTTGATATTGTTTGTAAGCCATCTAGAGTCGCTATGAGTAGGCAGTTATGCAAATTTATAAATACATTTATTTATTTATTAATTACTCAAAATAGGAAGCAACTACTAGAGCCACCATAATGTAGTTCTCTGTTTCATATTGAGCTTGAACCCAAGTGTCTCTTGCAACATCCCAGACCCATCTGCTGGCAATCTCGGAAAAAGAAAAGAACAAATTAGCAACAAAATTAGCTAACATACATTTTAAAATTATAATTCATAATCACATAACAAATATATTGCAACAATATATCTTCATGAACATAGCGTAAAATATAAAAGAAGATTCAAATTAAAATCCAATCCCATAATTAACCAAGAGATATAAAGAAATTAGATTTAGCATTATAGAGAAAGCAAAGTTAGTGCAAATTCCCTGTACATCAAAAATGTATTCATGGAAATGGGAATTATATATTGGTGACTGGCATGTAGGCCATGTTCACAATACATGGTTATTTTGCAAAAATTAAAGCACATACAAGACCATATAAATACCAAGGCATTAAAAAAGAGTTCAGGAGAAAATGCAATCCATGCAATATGTCTCAATTCTTTTCCCTATTATATAGTTAACATTCCCACATCATGGATCTAGTGAAGTGTATTATATTTTATTCATGAAATTTTATGCTGATAATTTCTTGCCAGATTTTAAATAATTTGAAAAAAAATGTTCTGCCAAGTGGAAAATCTATATTATATTTTTTCTTATTTACTATTTGTGATTCAGTTGTGTCTTTGTATATGATGTATATTTGATTATATAATTAAAAATATCGCTATTGTTTAATTATATAAGTGGGGTAGAAATTCTTATATTCCTATAAGTCGTACATACCTGTATCTATATACTTGTAAAAATCAACCCAGCTCCTTGACACTTGAATATACAATTTAACTATATAAGGGGACTGCCTCTACTCAATGACATTTACCCATCTGGTCCAGCAAAAAAGGCTTGTTGCAGGAGAAAGTCATCTGCAGGGATCTAGGAGACGTTTTCTGCTGTTGCACCTGCTCTTTGGAACGCCATCAACACACATCCTGAAAGTTAGGCTGGACCCAACTTTTTTGGCCATCCAGAAAAGAACTGGCTTTACCATCTGGCTTGGGGATCAGGGTGGTACCAAACCCATAAAAAGGCTGTACTGTTCTTGAATGGTGTGCCAGTGATTCTATTGTATGGCTTTCAATTGCTTTTGATGTTTGTATTGTTGGCCTGGCTGTTTTATTTTTTGATTTTTCAGTACTGTTTTACTTGTAGGCTGTCCAGAGTCATGAATATGAGATGGGTGGCTATATAAGTAGAATACATATGTAAATATGTATTTGTACATCCTTCATAGTACCTATTCCTGGGCAAAAGCTTATAGCTGGCTAATCCTTTCAATCCAGAAGCATCCAAAGTGTAGAGAGGTGCTCCGAAACAAGTACATATTGCTGGCACCTTATTTATTTATTCCATTCCATTCCAGTGTACAAATGTGAGATGGGTATTAAAACGGCCAACAAACAAAACCAGAAACCAATAAGAAATACAATACCTCCCTTTAAAACCCAGTTAAAATCCAGAGATACAAAAAAGCAGGCAAATGAAAGTTATGCATCAATCAGTATAGCCATCTAGTATAGGTCAAACCATAACTGGATCCCCAGGCATAGGTGGCCATGTCTTTGGAGACTTTCAAAGGGCCAGGTCAATCTAATCTCTAGGACAGGGTAGGCAACTATGGTCCCTATGTGGATTTCAACTCATAGAATTCTAGGAGCTGAAGTCCAAAGATTGTAAAAAGGCCATAGTTGCCCACCCCTGCTCTAGGGGAATGCTGTTCCAAAGGGCAGGCATTAGAGCAGAAAAGTCTCTCCTGCCAGGAAAGGTCATCTCCTATCAGATAACATTCCTTACCAGATGGGACCCTAAACCAAATCACTCTGAAAATGCACCATAATTTTATTTGCATCTATACAAGCAATAATGCAATGCATACTGGATCCCCAGCAAAGTTTTGACAGTAGCCATATTATCTTTGAGATATGGTTCCTCCTTGTCACCACTCGGGGTCAATTTTACTTGCTGTGAATGTTTTAGTACAAGGGCACTTTCTGCAGTTCATATGGTATATTTGATGCATATGGTGGCATCTGTTTGGTAATGAATGTAGCTTACATGTGTATGAGGTAGGAGGGTACTTTTTACCATGACCTCCATAACATACCTTTTCTGTCATACCTGCGGGAACACCAAGAAGTAACTGGTAATGTTGCAACAGCTTTAATCATACTAACTTAGATAAATACAGTGCTTTATTTCATCAAGTAAATAAAAAGCTGGAACATAAGGCCTTGTGTATGATTTAACAGTTCATTCCACTTTAGTAATCTGATAGGGTCCCATTTGAAAAGTATTCTGCACAACTGCAACAGGCAAATGTGGGCATTTTTCAGAGAACAGAATAGGGTAGTTTATCTACTTACATGTATTGACTGACCAGTCTTTTCCACAAGAAATAACTGAACTATATACTTGTAACGATCAAACCCCAGTTCCTTGACACCTGCTAATATATCTTCTGAGATAGCTGAACAAGTGGGGGCACCATTGATTCCAATATATTTGAAATCTTGAAGTTTCTGCTATTAAGGATCAAACAAAATTGCCAGTAATTGTAATAATACGCTTTTCTATAAATGGTCCATACAGCACTCATTTAACATTTAAAGCTATTCTATCAGGGATGGTTTCTCCTGGTTCGCTGGTTACCTGCTCGCACAGCTGTTGGATCAGAGTATTTTCAGAATACCACGAAGATTTCTCTCAATCGCGTGCAGCACGCTTTTGATAGCTGAATTGGAAGCGCGTCTACAAAGCGGGTAACCAGCGAACCAGGAGAAACCCGTCCCTTTATTCTATGTTTTATACATCCTGTAGGTATATTGTTTTTCAGTAAATATTGTATTCCATAGTTTACAATATGTAACTACCAGTGTTTTTAATCAAACCTATATAATGGGACTGTACTCAGTTTCAAGGTTTTCTTCATGGAACTTCAGTTTTAAGTAGGCTATTCACTATCCCACTGATTTTAGAAAAAAAAAATCAAACTGCTTTTTGACTACAGTAGAGCACTATTGCAACTTACTAAAAATAAGCCCATTTTAGGAATCATTTTATTTGACAAGTTAAATATAACTTTACAGGATGTTAGAATCTATTTGTGCTTGTTATTATTTTAGTTTTAGACCACTTTAATTTTAGTGATTATATTCCCCAAGGAATTTTGGAAACTAATTTGTGAGAAATGTTCAGAATTCAATTTCAAGATTTCTGCTTTGTCCATAGAGGTTGGAATTGCCCATACTATAGGACTTGTTACCAAAAGTTAACAGCTAAATTATGTCAAGTAGTGGATCTTCGTAAAGGAGGGCCCTATCCCTTTCAAAAGCTCACCATTGATGTCCAATACTTTTCACTTCTTGTTTCTTCTTACACAAGAAAATTCAGCACAAAGAGAGAACTAATGCTTCTTACATGGACAAAAATAATTTGCATAGGACAAAGTAGATGTCAACACTTCCCAACTCCAAGGAATGCTTCAGTCATCAGTCACTTTTCTTCTGGAAAACCCTCATGAGCCTCCATTACAGGCTATTAGTGGCCAAGGCAGAAGTGCCCCATTTGGGCACTTGCAAATGAACTCATGGGAATTTAATTAAAATCAGTTAATCATACACACACTTCTCCAATACTGCTGATATTTCTATTAGTGTATGACAACATGGATCACTGTAGCTCACATGGGTAGGACTCTATGTTGAAGGTTAGCAAGCCTGAATTTGAGGCCCAAGTGCTGCTGCGTTGGGGTGTTAGCTGCCATCATTTGCTCCAGCTCAACAAGAACATGAAAGGAGCCCCCATGGGCACCCCCCAGGCAACAATGATATCAGTGGCTAATCTTTTCAATCTGGAAGTGCCTTGAAAGGAGCTTCCAGCATAAATGGGACTGAAGTGTATGAGGATGATGAACAGGCTCCATTTATAGGTAGTCTCTATAGTCCTATGGCGGGGCCACGTATGAAGGTCTTCTCTGTGGCTGCTCCGGCCCTCTGGAATCAGCTCCCTATGGGGATCTGGGCTGTCCCAAATTTATTAGCTTTCTGCCAGGCCGTGAAGACCTGGCTCTTCCAGCAGGCTCAGAACACGACTCCCCTGTATGATTGTGATTGTATGGCTGTTATTGGTATATGTGTGTTTTTATTATGAATTTTAGAGTATTGTTTTAAAATTGTTATTGTTAATGTTTTTATTGTAATTTCTAATGCTTATTGTTTTTATATATTGTTGTACACCGCCTTGCGTTCCCCTTGACCGGGG
Source organism: Boaedon fuliginosus (assembly GCA_027560395.1). Classification (NCBI taxonomy): domain Eukaryota; kingdom Metazoa; phylum Chordata; class Lepidosauria; order Squamata; family Lamprophiidae; genus Boaedon; species Boaedon fuliginosus. The sequence goes on along the minus strand of JANHGC010004226.1, from coordinate 48,977 downwards.
AAGAAAGGCGGGATATAAGTTCAAATAATAAATAAATAAATAATAAATTTACAACAGTTCATTTAGTGATCTTTCAAAATTATTACGCATTGAAAAAAGTGAAATGACTATTTTTCACATGACTGTTGTAACATCCCCATGGTCACATGATCAAAATTCAGATGCTTGGCAACTAGTTTATATTTATGACGATTGTAGTGTCCTGGGTTTACGTGATCAGCTTTTGTGACCTTCTGACAAGCAAAGTCAATGAAGAAGCCAGATTCATTTAACAGCTAAGTTACTAACCTAACAAATGCAATTATTCACTTAACAGCTGTGGTAAGAAAAGACATAAAATGGGGAAAAACACACTTAACAATTTTTTCATTTAGCAACATAAATTTTGGGCTCAATTATAATCATAACTTAAGGACTACCTGAACTTTAATAAGTTATTTGCCATAAACTACGTTTTAAATGATCTATGCTGTTAATAAGAGATACAACAAAAGTGTTAAATAATATAACCTATCGTTTAGAACCTAATTCATAAAAAATACTTTACCTTTAGAATATCTTCAGCTCTCTTCCTTACTATATGAGATTCACATTTTCTATAAGGTTCCATCCTGTAAGTGTTAGCATATTTCGGTCTTGCAAAGCTAGTCTTGAATACTAGGAGCTCATTTTTTGTAAAATCTGTAATGGATTCATCATCTGGGTCCATACCTGATATGTCATAGCTTGAAACTCTGTGTTTTGCTGAAGGCTAAACCCCCCCCAATACATAAAGATATCTTTATTTCACTCAAAAAATTAAAATGACAAAACTTAAATATAGTAAGGGAGGGTTAGCTTTTTTTTTTCATCCTGCCCCTCTTTTTTCATATACAATTCAAGGTAGTTAAAATACCAATACTTCTTCCTTTTCCCCACAATAATCCTGTGAGGTTGGTTTGACTAAGAGTGACTGGTCTGAAGTCACCTAGCCAGTTTTTCTTCTCCAAGGCAGGACTAAAATTCACAGTACTATACCAAAGAGGCTCTTTAATTGAATGCAACGGAATGTTCTGATTTGCAGCCATATACATTAGTCCTGCATTGTATATATTCCATGTTGCTTAACATGGAACCCCAGAGTTATAATTTCATGAGGGAAAACAAAATTACTTTATTTTCTACACATTATTTTTCATCAAAACTTCCATTTGGGACATAATAATTGCCTTTAAACCATATTGATAATCATCTTGATCTTGCAGTTGCTTTTTTCAACAAGTTTGTCAGCACTTTATATCGTCCCCAAAATTTTGGGCAAACATTGCCTCTCCCAAAGACAAAGATATTCAACAGTATTCACAGACTCAGAGTAGAAATCATTTTGTCTTTATTTTTGGCGCATCAAAAGTAGCAATCCTATGAATACTTTCCAAGTGTCTTATCTAATTCAATTTTTATGTATAAATACATTTTATATGTTCATTTAAACCAGTGTTATTCAAACTTTAAGATGCTTAATATCTTTAACACATCATTGTCAAATTTAAAAAAAATATTTAAACAAAAAGACTGAAACATATTCCTGGTAAATGACTGTTTCTTTTCTGCTCAAATTGTAGTGGATGAAGGGTTCATTATAAAGTAGAACAGCATATTTGACCAAAGACTCAAATTGGGTTGCTAATAGTTCTCCAAGGGAAAGTCAAAACCCAGTGTCTACTATGTGATTCATGCTTAGGGTACTTGAAATATTTGTGAAACAGCAACATTCCAATTTGAATTTTGATAGGGTGTTAGGTAATGAAGAGAAGCAAAGATAATACACGTATAAAGAAGCTACAATGTCATACATTTAAGCTGTTACAAGCAATAAGGTACATTACAGTACATAATCAGAATATAGTAGAAACCAAAATTAACTCTCCTGAACAAGGTCTCCTTAGATCTGCAACATGCTTGACCTAAACCAATATTTCTCAACCTTGGCAAATTTAAGAGGTTCTTCAACTCAACAGCATGCTGCCTTAGGGAAGTCAGGGTGTCTAAAGTCCCACCACACCTCTTAAAGCTGCCAAGGCTGAGAAATACTGGTAAGACAACTTAGTGTTGTTAACAGCAAACACTCCTCGTGTAGCTTAACACAACTTTGGACCGAGCCCATATCTACACAGCGTTTTAACCGAGTAAAAAAAATAAAATAAAAAGGCTCTGGCTTTCCCAAAGCGAACCACCCCAACAAAAAAGGTGCAAGAATCTTCCCTTCCGCTCGGCCCCGCCCACTCGGTGGGAAGCCTCTAACCCGAAGCCCGCCCCAATGTCGCTTCGCGCGCGCGCAGATGGAGCCGCTCCGCCTCGTCTTACCCGACCGACCGACCTGATCTTTGTCTATATTGCTGTGTTTTCTTCCCCATGCCTGCCCAACGTGGGAAGGAGCGACGCCCAGCTTTTTTTTGGCTTTATCCATTGGGAATTCCTCCCTTTAGGCAACTGTCTGGGGGCGGACGGGGATTCACCGGCGCAGCAACCGTCCACACACACGGACCCGTTAGGAGCAGCCTTTCAGAGGCGCGAGGCTGGTTCTCTCTACCCGTGACATCAGCAAGCGCGAGCTAAGCAACTCAGAATCAGAACCGAGCAGAGGTAAATGGCGGCGGATCAGTCTCCCCACCACCTGGTCGCTCGCCTAAGAAGAGATGGAGGATTCTGGGAATTGTAGTTCAATTCTTGGAGCGCGGCGCTACGAGCGAGAGCGCCTCCTCCCGGTTCAGATCGACTTTTTTGTTGTTGCCTTTGCCTGGCTTGCTATTTCCTTCTTTGGCTTAAACGCCAGGTTAAGCAGTTAAGGCAGAGTTCCTAAACCTTTTGCCAGCATACCTTCCTTCGTTGCAATCTTAATGTACACACCTCCCCCCCCCCTAAAACTACAAACACCAAAATGAATACAGGAGAACAACGAAGCTGCAGGAAAGGTTGCATTTATTAAAAATGTAATTAAAAGATTCTTCAGAGGTCCTTTGGACTCTCTTCTGCCCCAAGGGAGATACATCTCACCGTTTGGGGAACCTGGCTGAGGAGATTTTCGTTCGGAAAGAGTTTGAAAGACACTCCCTGGAGATATATCTTCTTAGTATATCTTGCAACTTGCCACCGATGTGTTTGCTGCTGTTAAAGCGCCAGTCCAAAGGAACACAAATCATGATTGTAATGGAAACTATTATTTCACAGCAGTGGTAGAAAGTTCTAGTTTTGCTGGCAACACTTGTGAATTGTGACTTTTTGCAAGTTACAAGTAGTGCTTAACTTACAACCATTTGCTTAGTGACCATTCAAAGTTATAATGGCACTGAAACAAAATGAATTACGACCAGTTCTCATACTTAGGACTATTGCAGCATTCCCATGGTCATGTGATCAAAATTTAGGTGCTTGGCAACTGGCATGGATTTATGACAGTTGCAGTGTCCTGGGGTCATTTTGCGACCTGTCAAGCAAAGTCAATGGGGAAGCAGATTCACATAACCATGTTTCCAATTTAACAACTGCAGTGATTCACTTAACAGCTGTCTTGCTTGGCAGCAGATATGTTGGGCTCAATCGTGGTTGTAAGTGGAGAACTACCTGTGTGCTTTCACCTGGTCATCTAGACAGAAATGCGTCTTAAATGCAGAGGTTCTGTGACTGCCTGCCACAATTAGTATTAATGTTGAACCGCCTGCTTAATTGTGACCTTTATTTTGTTGCACTGTATTGTTCTGGGATTATAAAGTAATTGCATTGTGGGTTGGTGCTTTATTTAAAAAGAAAGATTCTGATGTGATGTCTACATTAGGGTTACCAATCTGGGCTGTAAAGCTATCAATGACCACTAAAAAGCAGCAATAATGTTTTTGTTTCTCCTACTCAGAAGCTATCTTTCCTTAATGTGAACAAGAAAAAAAAAACCTCTTCTGTTTATCCAGAGGAATTAGAAGCATCATCCTCACACAATGAAGAATGCATTCATGCAGTTCTGTCACAGCTTCATTACAAGTGGTAGCTGTTTTCTCCCAAATTTATTTATTACAACTATAGTGAGTTGTCAGCAAACATTAATATGTTGGGGGCCATAATTGGTGAAATGAGTTGGGCAAGGATGACCTGTGGCTTCCCAGGGTTCTTCAGAGACTCTCTGGTTAAGCCTACCTTCAGTTGCAGAAATGTTCCAGATTCAGATGATTGCTACATGGCCAGGAAGGGTTGAGATTTGTTAGTATTTTTGCAACCTGTGATTATTCTCAGCTACTAAATCTTAAGACATCCTCTGAAATATAGAGAAGAGAAAGATTTTTGGTTGCAAACTCAATTACATACTCACTGCGTAATGATAACATTTGACTAAATGACACAATTTAAAAAAGCATTTAGCTAGACCTAGTACATCTCTCATCTACAGTACTGGTATATATTTACACTAAAGGATTGTCAAACCATTTTATTCAAACATCCTATTTGTAGAATGTGAGCATAACAACAAAAAAAACTCATTGCCGGATTGTTTTCAAGATACTTTCCGTTCCTGAAACATGATGATATATGGCCCACATGTACAGAGTGGTTTTTAAAATATTTAAAATGATAATAAAAAACATAAGCAAGAATTATTTATGGTATCTTTAGGCTGAAAAGTAGGGAGGAAAAATACTGTTACAGTGCCTACCCAAATACTATCAAATACAGTGCCTATCCAAATAGCCTCCTCGAGTTCCCCTTGACCGGGGAAATGAGGCAGCGTATAAATCAAATCAAATAAATAAATAAATAAATACCCATGATCTTTCTCTTTATTCTGGATTATATTAACTTCCATCCTATAGGGGCAAAATCAAAAATCCCCAGGTAATACGATTGTCAGCATTGGAATTTTGTTCTCATTTTTGCCACTGGTTTAACCATAGAATGTAGCAATATGAAATACTGGTAAAATGTGTAAAAGTAATTATGACAGTAGTAATTCTGTTCACAAACAAAATAAGTGAGGCTGCAAGAATTCCCTTACATTTTATATCACCATGTGCTTTTTTATTTCATTTCAGATGTTCTTAGCTGATCCACCATCTACCTGCCTTTCCCCTACAGTGTATTATATGATTTGTGAAGCTGGATTTGAGAGGAAATCAAGCTGTGCTCTTAGTAGTTTTATGTGCGACACTGGTGAAATAAATTGGGAATTCATCACAAAACATGTACACTATGAAGAGCAAGGTCTCTATTGCTTTTAAATGTAGTGTATTGCTATACTTGGGACAGTAAGAGATGTTTCTGAATTAGCATATGCAGTGGAGATCTTTTACTTGTTTAAGGGCATTATTTAAGATTTTCTACAAAAAAAGGGAAATTGAGTTTAGGGGAACCCTTTCAGGAGAAAATATTTTAAAAGTTTTTTTTATATTTAGCAGTATTTGACAGTATTCTTGACCTGATTGGTTATTTTTGTTTTTTAGATGCAACATTGGATTATATCAATAGTGTGAGATCTTTAGGTCCTGTATGTGAATCTATTCACTTGCATTTGAAATCACTTACAGTGGAACAATTTGAAAACCAGTTTGTGCGGTGGCTTCAATGGACAAACTGCCCAGAGGTAGGAAAATATTGGATTGGATTGGATCCCTGTTCCAAATTAATGGATGGATAAACACATGCATGCATACACATACATTAGCGTATGGCAGGAATCCCCAACCCTCGGTCCATGGACCGGCATCGGTCTGCAACATGCCAGAAATGTGCTGCACAAAGAAGCAAAGCCCCATTCATTGGATGCAGGTAGCACACAAAACCATGCACCCCTCCAGTCCATGGAAAAACCTCTCCACTGAATTGGTCTTTGGTGCTCAAAAGGTTGGGGGCTGCTGGAGTATGGCATATCATCAGAAGTGGGCTGCATATACTTTAACAACTGGTTTGCCGAAAATGTGAGCACTCTCACGCACACCCCCTTCATGCAGGCACGCACACTTTGTGTGAGCGAGTGCCATCCACGCTTGCGTACAGCTGCAAAACCACAGGAATTTCCTGCGTGCGGCAGCCAGGGTGAGTTGATCGGGCAAGGTGTGGAAAGCAGCTGGGCTGTGAGGGCAGGGCACGTGAGCAAAAATGTGAGATATATATAGGTTGGGATAGTGGGTGGGTGGGCCCAACCGGTGGTCATAAGTACCGGTACAGGAGAGCCAGTCTGAACTTGGCAGCAGCCCACCACTGCATCTCATACATGAACTTCAAATATATATTAATATTTCACCTAGCTTAAAACACAATAAAAGATTAATATTAAAAAGAGCTATATTCACACCTACTAAAATAGGGATCACTGTATATGATTATTAAGTAATAAAAAAGGTAATGTGGGAGTTGCAAGTTTCAGAACGGGGAATAAAAGAACAGAAAGTTAAGGATATCAATTACTTGGTATGACTTACTTAGAAATCTGTAGCCAGTTATAAATACATTTTGGTAGGGAAAAAAATTGCTTTGAGATTATAACAGTAGAGTTCTCCAAACAGGCAATAATTCCTCAAAATGTGTTTTGCCTTCCAAAATATTAGTGACTAGGATATTTATTCTGATGCTGTGTAGTCCCTTGGGTTTTCCACAGGGGAATTGTGTTGTGATGCAGAGATGGTTACCCCAGATTTAGAGCTGTGATAAAATTGTCCATCCAAATGGAAATCAATTAGAAAAAAGAAAGCCAGAAAATCATGCAGGCCTTCTCTCCCATGTAAATAAAGTAAATCTAGAGCAATTTATTTGATAGCTACTTCGTTTATTTTGTAGCCGACAAGATTTGGTGGATGGTTGTATTTCTTTTGATAGTGTTTTGGTCGTTTCCAATTTTGTGCCAGAAACAAAAATGCTAAATTAGCTGGGCAGTAGACATGGTGGCTCAGTGGATAAGATGCTGAGCTTGTCGATCAGAAAGGTTGGCAGTTTGGCAGTTGAAATCCCTAGTGCCACGTAACGGAGTGATCTCCCGTTACTTGTTCCAGCTTCTGCCAAGCTAGCAGTTCGAAAGCATGTAAAAATGCAAGTAGAAAAGTAGGGACCACCTTCGGTGGGAAGGTAACAGCGTTCCATGCGCCTTCAGCATATAGTCATACTGGCCACATGACCATAGAGACGTATTTTGACAGCGCTGGCTCTTTGGCTTTGAAATGGAGATGAGCACCGCCCCCGAGAATCGGGAACCAACTAGCACGTATGTGCGAGGGGACCCTTTACCTTTACCTTTGT
>JANHGC010004225.1:26184-38489 GCA_027560395.1 Boaedon fuliginosus | reverse complement strand
GCTATTGCTATCCATATTGTAAGCCGCCCAGAGTCCTTCGGGAATTGGGCGGCATAAAAATGTAATAAATAAATAAAATAAATAAATACAGTCCTAGTAATAACTTGACAATGTTGTGGAGATTAGTTATTTAGCAGAGCGATGGCATTCGGGAAAAAAATGTCCTTGTGTCTAGTTGTTCTGGTGAGCAGTGCCCTATCGCGACATTTTGAGGGTAGAAGTTGGAACAATTTATGTCCAGGATGTGAGCGGTCTGTAGATATTTTCCCAGCCCTCTTTTTGACTCATGCAGTGCACAGGTCCTCAATGGAAGGCAGGTTGGTAGCAATGGTTTTTTTCTGCAGATCTAATTATCCCGTGAAGTCTGTGTCTGTCTTGTTTCGTTGCAGAGCCAAACCACACAGTTACAGAGGTGCAGATGACAGACTCAACAACTTCCCAAAAATCTGCCTCATTAAAAAAAAAATAAGATTTATCTGTTCTTTTTTTTTTTTTTTTAAGCAACAGGGAGGATGAACCGGAAGATGAACCAATGAGATGGAAACTTCTAGGTTTGGAGCTTGTGTCATTGGGTCCCACACTGTGTTTGCAGTCATGCTGGGACAGAGTTGACATATGTATTTGCAATCCACGTGTGTCTTGGTTATGTGGCCTATTATTACAGTGGAACCCATTTTATATTTGGAGGTCTTATGGCATCTAATCAATTGAGCTTCTCCCTACTCTACTCAAACACTTTCGAGAGGCAAACCTTCAAATTCCCCTGAACCATAGCTATTTCTTCCACACTTCAGGCAGGACAAGACTGGGAGCAATTTATAGGTGCACTGTTGGAGGAAAAGAGAAACACTCTCAAGTGTCACATGAGGTTATTCTGAATTTGTCCTATATCCCATCTCCAAGAATCAGCAGGTAAGCAATGGGCAGGCCAACAGATGGACCGATGATCTCACCTAAGATAAAGCAGCTTACTATAATGCTAAAGTCCCTGGCAATCTTTCCCACTACTAGCAGATCAAATGATTTCTCAGTATTTAGATCATGTTGAAATGGAAATGTTGAACACCAACACCATCACTTTGGACAGGACCTTTTCACAGCATTTACACTGGCTCGTGACATGCTTTTTACTACACTTTCCAAAACTGTAATATTTTATATGGGATATTCACGATAGGTTTTTTTATACATCCTGCAAAGGTGAGTAGGTGAAGAGTTAGGAAAGAGAATATCAAACACTATGTTCTTCTTGCCAGGAATGTGCAGGCGATTGCGTGTACATAGTTCATATATTACATGATGCTATAGCTGTTTGTTCTGGGCATGTCATTCTCAAAACGATTTAGCAAGTTACTCCAAAAAGTTTGAGGGGGAGAGAGGACAAAAGAGGGTACTGATGCTGGAACTAAGGAAAGACTGGAAAATTTCCTTACATTGTTTTTACTCTCTGGACAACTAGCAGAGAATGTGGTTGGGGATCAAGATTTTTTTTTGTATTTTTTAAAAATTATTTTTCCAAATAAAAAAAATATTTAAAACAACTTTTTGTTCCATACAGAGTCTGTTGGGTTATACACAGGGATTGGGTTCCTACCGATTCGCTGGTTACCCGCTTTGTGGGCACACTTCTCGATTGGCTGTCAAAAGCGCCCTGCGCACGATTGACTTCAAAATCTTCGTGGTGTTCTGCAAGCACTCTGATCCAACAGCTGTGCAGCGGCAATGTGCTTGAAGAATACCATGAAGATTTTGAAGTCAATCGCATGCACTGCACTTTTGACAGCCGATCGGGAAGCGTCTCCACAAAGCAGGTAACCAGCGAACTGGTAGGAACCCATCCCTGGTTATACACTTGCATTCTTAATATCCTCTATACATATTAATTTTCCATTTTATTCTATCTCTTAGTTATTAAAAATTGCAATTTATAACTCTCTCCCCAATCCCATAATTAATCTCTTTCAGTTTAAAAAGAATCAATTAATGACAGTATAAAATACTAACCTATATTTCTAAATATAAGTATAAAAATCCATTTTCGTCTTAAATCATCTTCTCTTTATCTAATTCTCTTACACGCTATACATCAATATTCTAGTAAATATTAAAAACACAATCTATATATTTAATTAAACGTTTTTCAAATATTTCAGTTATTATCAAAAATTCTATGTATTCCATTGATTCATAAACCTAGTATCATGCATTCATATTTTGTAATATGCCTAACCCTCATCTCTCTTTCGTCATTTGGGAAGATCAGACTCCCATAATAGAACTGTCTGCTTCAAGACTTCTTCTCCCTTCCCTGCACTTTTATTTTCTTTTTTCTCCTCCATCACATTTTGCCCAAGGCTCATCTTCTTCTTCTCTGATGGTTTTCAGATTGTATCCTTCTGCTCCATTGGCACCACCTTCAACTCTTTTCCTCCTGGTCCTCTTTGTCTAAGAAAATAGGTATGTATGTCCATTTTTTGTTTCCAGACTTCAGATTTCATTTTATTTCTCCTCCCCTGTGCTTGGTGCTCAGGTCTCCTCCATTTCCGTCTTCCAATTCCTTCTGCTCCCGTTGTTCCAATGAGACACCTAAGTTTTCCACTTTTTCATTTATTTATTGCAATTGGTTAATCAGCTTTTTACCAATGTCTTGAATATCCTCCTAATCATTTGTCATCATTATACAAAGTTCCTTTGTGTCTGCTTCAGCTTTTACGACAGCATCTGCTGCCAATGCGGTCCCCATTTTCTCACTGTTTTTTTTATTTTCTTTTAATTTTAAATATTGTATAAAGTCATTTATACTATATTTTTTCAAAAAGTTCTTTAAGCTGACTGCTCTGCTTCTCAGCCTCTCATCTCTGTTCCACCGCCTGCCATACATGAAGGTAACTCAGTAGTAAAGGGAGAGTTTTTCCAAAATTAAATAGCACTTCCACAAAATGTTAAATCCACTGCTACTTTATTTCTCTGTGAAGCTGTTTATCCTGCCTTCCATTCTGGGCGGTTTTATAAAAAAAAAAAAAACAATCCAGAGTCTCTGTTAGGATTTTTTTCTCTTCTTCTCCTGCCTGATCTTATTTCTGGATTGGCTCCAGATTGTTGGTCACCATCTTGGTGCCATATTAGCCAGCCATTGGCTACAGAGCTGGTATCTAGGTAGGGAGAGGTTTGTGGAACTTTTCAACCTCCTAGGACCGTGCCCCCTTGCTTTGTTTCCCCTCCAAGGAAACTTAGGCCCCTCTAGGGACCCTCGGGCTGGTAAGCTGGGTGTGGAATTGCGGAGCCCCATCAATTCCGCTGCCCTATCGCCGGAAGTCAAACTGGAAGTTTTCTGACATGAGTTTATTTTAAGCCCTTTATCACTAGGCTGCTTGAGATTGGTAGGGTTATCAAACTGGCAAAATCTAGCCCATCACTAAAGGGCAGCCAAGTATTAATGTTTGAATATTTGTTTCCTGCCGTCTAGTGGTTACCCAGTTTTTTTACAATCTAGATTTGGTGGATCTAGAGATAGAGAAATCAAATGTTATTTATTACATTGGGCCAATGATAGGAACAAGGAAGGTATGAAAATAGGTAGGATCTTGGCAACACATGCTTGCCATATACAAAATTGCAGCTCCAATTCTTGGCTTTTCAATATATGATTAAAGGGGGAAAAGCTTCCTGTAATATTTTCATAAAGGATAGAAATGCATTCAGATTTCCATCTTTCATCCAATTCATTTCGTTAGCAAGATTTTTGGTAATGAGTATAACATTTATATATGGAAAGTCAATTCACAGCCACTCCTCATTTAGTGACTAGCTCAATAAAGGCCATTTTCAAATATGCTAATAAATGGTAATAAAAAAAATCATTTTCTGACCAATATGTGCATTTACAACCAAATGAGTTTTCAGTATGAAACTGACTAAGGTTTGGTCAGTTTCAGGCAGCAATACCAGCCAGCTGAAGATTCTACTTAACTAATTAAGGTCACAGAGCTGAGCTTGTTAATTTACTATTAGCATCTTTTAGGGAATCGCTGCACTGTGGAAGAAAACAGCTCAGAAAGATAGCTTGTTTAAGCCATCTCTCTGTGAGGGGAAAGATAAAGGGGGAAAAAAACAGACCAGACATATGACACTGTACTAGAGAGCTTTATCTGAATAAGATGGCAGCAATCAACACTCTTTGCAGCATCTCTCTGTCTCTCCTCTCTCAGTCACATATTGTTGTGGCTCGCCTGGGCAGGCTTGGATGAGAGGGAAGGATCAGATGAAGATGCTATGTCTGAGGCCGGGCCATCTACCAGCTACTGTACCAGTTGTCTTCTGCATCCGACAGTGGCGAAGAAAAACAGATAGAGCCAATTATTAGTGCACCCATGCACAGACTGATTAGTAGGCAGAGGAGAGAGAACAGACGAGGAAAAGGGACTGAGGGAGAAGCCAGGCCACAGGTGATCAGTGGATGGCCACTCTCCTAAGGCATAAGGATGTATGAATAGGGAGTGGCAATTGCAGGAAACAACTAATTTACTCTGCTCGTGTTTCTGGTTCTTGAATATTGATTCCTGCTCCAGCCTTGAGAACTGTGTATTGCCTTTGTATTTGGACTTCTATCTATTTGGCAGCTTTCCCAGACTAATTTGCAGGCCTGACATTTACAGCTACTAATAATAGAGACAGTCGGTGTTTTTGTACGATAAAAGAAAGGGTTTGCTTTAAGAGCTGGCTCGGAGAGTCTTTCAGTAACCTGAAAGTAACATGTTCACTTAGCAACCATTTTGTTTAATGACAAAGTCACTGGAACGGATTGTTGCTAACTTAGGAGAGTATTATTACAACACATTATGATTGGGGCATCTTATTAAAATATATTTTGGAATTTATGGAGATGTGCCGAGACTAGGAATAATGAGCAAACTGTCTTGTTATAAAAAGGAAGCTTTCTATTCCATTTCTACTGAATTACTTTGCAATGTAGCAAGAAATTACTTTGCAATGTAGCAGAAAAAGTAGCCATTCTTTAAGCAAAACAAAATCTCTTCACTGTCTCTTACTTTTTTTGAATCAGAATTATAAAAATTAATACAGGCACTTTTACCAAAGTTTTTGTAACCTGGATACTCTTTAGATATGTAGATTTCAACTCCCCAAATTCCCAGTCAACATTGGCACTAATGACTATCCTATGAGTTAAAGACCACACATCTGGATAACTAAATTACACAATTAATTGCACTTGGCAGGTTTCTTAGGAGAAACTGGACTAAAACCAACTAAAAAAATATAGATGAATCTAGGAATTTTTGATATGTAGTTTCATTATAGAAAAGTTATACACATATATTGTTTCTCCCCCACAACTGGACAAGAAGTGTACAACTTTTTATTTGGAGCAGGAAACCATCTGTCTTTTGCTTGGGTCATGGACAGATCTGATATCAGCTGGTTTTTCTCTGACAGTATGGGAACTACATAGCAACATTAAGTAAATGAGACTGTTTTTACTGAGAAATCGGCATCTATTTTCATAACGCAAACTATATTGTTGAATCTTAAAAGAATATATTTCCATTAACTTCAAATATCAGGTTTTGGACAATCCACTGATTAGGAGATTTTTACAGAACAGTTTTGAGGCTCCTTCAAACTTTAAACAGAAACATTCTGCTTTTCAAAGCTAACTCCAGGTTTGAGAACCTCCTCACTGCTGTCTTCTGAGGGATTCCTTCTGTGAACTTCGCTGCAGCAAGCAAAAATAGCTGTTCTCTAATTACTGTTTTCACTATTACTGTTTCACATGGTCCCATATTTAGCTCTTTTTATAAAGAAAAACAGCTTACAATTAGAAAGAAGAGAATGCATTACGCTGAATCAGATCGGAATAACGCCAGACTATCTGACCATATTACATTTATATTTTGTTAGCTGCCTTAGAATCCATTTGAGAACCCAATTTAGAGCATTGGGTCGGATCTTTAAAATCTTAAGTGGCTTAAGATCATGTTACATTAAAGGTATATTAAAGATCACAATAGCTAGCTTAAGTCTTTTCTCAGAAGCACATGCTGAATCACAACTAACTGAGGGGAAAACATTAATATCTCTTTTCTTTTGAACTGGCAACCGCAATAAAGATAGAATATATAAAAAGGAAGAGCTGTGAATAAAACTTTCTGGAACATTTTAATAAAAATAATAGCCAATGCTTACCTAATGCTATATGTATGATTTATGGAAAAACAATTTAAGCTTCCTTCTAGACCAGGGCTGTCAAATTCCATGGGCCGGATGTGTCACACACTGGCCACCCCCTCACCCAGTTTAACGAAATGGGGGAAAGTCCTGATACATGACATGATGCTGTCACAATGACATGACTTTGACATTCCTGTTCTTGACAATTGAGAAAAAACAACTCTTCAAGAAGCTAAAAAACTCAGCAAATAAGAGAAATCTCAGTTCTATTAACTGTTATAAATGCTTTCTATTATCCAATATAAGCATGCATAGAGTTTAATCTTATTGTATCATGGATATTGTAACCAAGAGACCCCATAGTAGGATTTAAATTTGGAAAAGCATAATTTCAAGAATTGCAGTTTACTATTGACATTTGCCTTCCTTTCCCCCAAGAACCTAATCTAAGTAAAGAAAATATCTTTATGATATTTTATAACATGATTCACATGTGCACAGATTTTTTGCAATTTATTAATTTTAGATCATTCTTGATGGCAGTCTGAATAAAAAGTTATAAGTTATTTCATGGAGACAGATTTTGCTCTGTTAAGTTTTATGAGAATTTCCTTGTCTTAACCTTTCTTTCACATATTCCATTCCTTTTTTATTCTGCCACCTGTAGCACTATAAAAAGAAAAGCCTTGTGTGATAGAAACCATCTGTACAGTAACACATCTCACAAAATTGCTGAAGAGCTGTTCCATTTAAGTATTATCAGTGTCTTCAAACTTACTGTGCATTTTCCTTATTGCTAAAAACAACTTGAAGCATTCTGTTTGGCAGTTTAGTAAAAGAGTTAAGTAGCAGATGTCTAAATCAAATTTCCGTTTTCTTCCACTTCTTTTCATATTGATTCTCCATAATATCAAAATGAAGACTGCTACATGTTGCAGTTATCTATCTTTACAAAAAAGAAACACTACTATAAGGAAATAATACTAAATAAATATTGAATATGTTGAGCAGTTCTAGCTGGAAAAATTATTCCAAAATAAAATTAAAAAAATCTTTAAAAATCTCAGCAAGGCTCTAGTTTGCTTTCTGCTACTCTTAAATGGAGACCATTTCTGTAAGAAAGTATCGCTTAAGAAATAGGTTGGATTTATAGGAAGCACCACATTTTGCGGGGAGGGGAGATGGCATGGCATTGAACCAAGTTTATGATTAATTTAGAAGGAAAAACAAAGATTACAACAAACGATGGGAAAATCCACATCCGTTAAAATGATTATTGCCACCTCGAGTTTCCTTTGATCGGGGAAATGAGGAGGGGAATAAATCAAATAAATAAATAAATAAATAAATAAATAAATAAATAAATAAATAAATAAATAAATAAATAAATAAATAAATAAATATTGGAGCAATCAATCACATTCTTGATCAGTGCATTCCAGCCTGACTCTCTCCCTGTGTTGGAATTTTTGAGTTCCAGGATTCTTAGCCAGCTAGATGTTTTAAAAAGTTTTATTTCTGTATACAGTAAATGAAGAACAACAGTTCAGTAAAGGAATTTTTGGAGTAGTAATTATATTAATAATGCTAGCTGCTAATAATTACTAGTCCTTATTTTAGATCTAGTATTATTATAATCCCAAATAAAAAATATATCCAATGTGGATTAAAACAATAAAATCATAATACTATAACTTCATAAAACCAGGAAAAAGAAGTTGAGAAGTGCACCAATCCTTCTGAAATGCCTATGAAAGCTGGCATTTGAGAGCTGGTGATTTCATTTAGAAGTGATAGAGAATGTGCAATCAAGATTTTAGTCAACCCTGTACTCATGTCGTGACAGTAGCGTCACATGGCATATTGGTTTTTTTTTCCCATTTGCAAAACTGGGCATGGGCATGGCCAGCATGTAACACATCCAGCCCGTGGGCTGGGAGTTTGACAGCCCTGCTGTATGAAGTATTATAGGACTTAGTTCTGTTCCTCCTTGCTGTTTAAGATCTGTATGAAACCACTGCAGGAGGAAACCTCTCAGTAGGATGGGTTGCTGATTTGCTAAGATGCAATTCAGCAGAAGATGCAATGGATAAGCTCACTTGGTTTCCAGAGCACGTAAGGAATTGGATGGGAAGAAGATACAATGGATCAGTTCACTTGGTTTCCAGAGCTCGTAAATAATTGGATGGGAAGAAAAGGGATGCACTTGAATCCTAATATGATAGAGTTACAGTTTATTCAGAAATGATCTGTGTCTTTGATAACTGCTAAGTTGTTTTAGAAATAAAGTTGTAGTCATCTTAAGGATCAGGCCTGGACCTGTAGCATTCTCTTGGATATATAGCTTTGTAAGTTCAGCAGATGATGTCCATGGCCATTACTGTCTTCCAATTTCAGTTGGTGGTCCAGTTGCAAATCTTGGGAACTGCAAATAGTATTGGCAATGGGAGAGGGCTTATGCATTTATTATATCAATATTGAATTACCAGAATACATTCAATTTGGGAGTGCCCTTGAAGATTATTTATAATATACATGGGTGGCATATGCAGCAGACTGCTTACTAGAATATTATACCTATATTGAAAGCACTGAAATAGTGCTAATAATGTTTCCACATATCATTCAAAATGCTTTGAGGGATAATGTCTTTGTAGCAGGCCCATGTTACCTACTGGGATGTTTTCTTCCATTTGTCAGAAACCGTTGGCTAAACGTTTCTCTAGAGATGCCAAAATACAGGTTTCGCACAGTAGAACAAACACAGACATACACGGCTCTTGAGACGCAACGAACTTTAATTCGGGCTTCAATAAAGTCAGCTCTGAGTTTCCAGCTCACAGAGCCCATTGATATAGATTGCCTAACCGCAGATCATCACCTGTGAGCACTCCGCCCTCAGCTACGTCACCAACCACCATCCCAACACCAGTGATTAACCCTAACCCCTAATTCAAACATGACGCTGGCTATGTAGGTAAAGTGACTATGTTTCTATCAATTATGCAGGGATGTTCGTGTCGATCTCGGATGTGAGACTCGACACCATTATAGTTTGCCCATTTTGTAAAATCAAGCCTAGAGGGGATATTGTGGATGTTCTTTCCTCAGGGTATTAGGCAGGCAGAAGCGAAGAAGAGAGTTTTCTCTATGGTAGCCCTCACTCTTTGAAACAGTTCCTCCCCAAGGTCTGGATGGCTCCCACACGTTTTACACTCCATAAGATGGTAAAGACTGTGCTTTCCGGTCAATTGTTGAGGTATCAGGCTTTGGGGAGGGGTGAGGCTTCTTGTGGTTTAATTGCTTTTTTTAAAATATATTGCCCTTAACGCTGTTATGATTTTGTGAGGTATCCAAAATTATTTGACTTACATTTGGGTATAAGTTATGTAAAATATGAATCACTAGTCTCTTAAGAGCAGCTTTTCTCATAAATCTCCATAGATTCAGCTGAATTGACTCAATAGGGGTTTGTAGATGCCTGGCCTGGCCTTATAAGCTAAACAAAGTTGAATGGAAAGTGTAGTGGTAGAAAAAAAATACATTTCTAGGTGGAAGAAAATCACCTCTATGTTGTTGCTAAGAATGCTCCATGAGAATATCCATGAAATTACCTGGAATCAAGACTTTTATTTTTATCTTGTTATGAATTCCATTTCCATTAAAGCATCATTGGCAGGTAGAACTAAGGGAGACTTTTTGGTGGCAGCAACAAAGTTGTACGATGGCCAGATACTTGTAAAAAGAGCATCAGTTGTCTTTTCAATCACACATTGTTGCTCGAAGTGTTTATTTTTTATTTGCTATGAGATACTGTCGAAGGCAACTCTGAAAATTTCATTTCATACATTTCATTTCAAGGAGTGAAGGCTTTTTTCTCCCTTTCCTTGAAACCTATGATGAAACTTCAAATACAGACATTTCATTCTGTCATTGATGGCTACATATAATGATCAGCTGTTCTTCTCTGGTAAGACTCTATTATCTGCTTATAGATATAGCTAGTCATCATTCTTCCCTTGTGGTCACTATGCCTGAACATCTGCTCAGAGGTTTATTGGCATGACACATAGCATAAATAGCCAGCAACAAGTTCTATAGCACAGACTAGGGAATTTGGGACTGGAAATGAGGAAATTCATAATCCCAAGAAAATACCTTCTGTTCCTCTTGAATGGCCTCAACACCTGGCCTCAAATTATCTTTTAGAGTGTCCTTACTTTCTCAGAAAAAATGCAGTATTTTACAAATGGTTGGAATAATGAATCTGCTTTTTCCCTCCTGCCACTAATCTGAAGTTTAGATTTTAGGGAAAAGGAGGGTCTGAACCTATATTTAAACTTCCCTAGAAACTACTAAATATTTTGTTACAAAGTCCCCATTTGTTTAATATTTCTATCTTGCATATTTGGTCAGAGAGGAATGTCAACTGTTGTGAAAACCTCAGTTAATAATACCGGTAAGTTATGGTCTTCGTGAATGAGAATATAGACAGTATATTATGTTTATGTAGAGTACAGAGATGTAGTAAAGAATTTCTTCTTTTTAATCTCTGAAAAATGGTATGTCTAAAATAAGGACAAACTTAAAAGAAAAAAAAAATGTCAAAATTGAGTATCTCCCAATAAGCAGATCATTTTCCTCTTTTATTTAATAATTGATGTCAGCAGACTTCCATGTTTAAATACTTTACAGATGAGATATAATTAAATTAATAGCACTAGTATGTAACATCTCAATCAGTGAGAATTTTTAAGCAAGACCAAGAGAATTTGATTGTTGGAAACAGCCCTATAGTATCTTTCAAAGTATAAACTGAAACCCTGGTTCACATATCTGGTTCACATGTTATATGTTGGAGCCAGCCATCATTCTGCAATTGTTGTTAAAATAAGGGCTGAGATTGGCAGCATGGTGAGTTATTTTATATCTTTTTGCTTCAACTTGCCCTTTTATTAAGGAAGTTATATTGATTTTGGTTTAAGTCTAATTCTAACACAAATAAACAAATTATAAAAGAAGATGAACATATATGTTCCAAAGTAGATATGGATCTAGATTTATCTGCCAATGTAAAGAGAGAGGCCTTAGAAGGCAATATTAATTAGATGATGTTGGCTGATCTTCAATGATAAGTAGAGTTGGTTCTGATTAATGCATGGATGGTGAATTCTTGGCTGGACTGAGATGTTGGGGAAAATGCGTCCCAGAACAAGTCAATGGCACAGTAACAAAGTACTGACATGCTTCCTTTAATAATACAGTTTTGAAGAATGGAACACAATTTGAAAGTGTCCTTAGTTTACTTTGAGAAAGAAAAGAAAGGGCAATGAAATTTTGGGATGAGAAACTCATAGGCAGAATTCATTCCAAATACTAAGCTATTTATTAAGATCTGAAATGTAGTTTTGAGACAGAAATGAGAATTTTGATGGCAGGGACTTGGCAAACTTGCCACTTTCTGTAGGAAAGTGGGAGGAATTTGGGATTTTCAGCGCTAACTTTATGAGAAAAGAACACTTACAGTATGATTTTAAAATCCTTTATTTTCAGTCACATTCACAATAGCACTTAGACTTATATACCGCTTCATAGTATTTACAACTCTCTCTAAGCAGTTTACAGAGTCAGCATATTGCCTCCAACAACCTTGGCCCTCATTTTCCTGACCTCGGAAGGATAGAAAGCTAAGTTAAACTTGAGCTCTGTCAGAATTGAATTCCTGGCAGTAGGCAGAGTCCACCTGCATTCTACAACCAACCACTGCGCCACCACAGCTCTATCAATACTGAATGAAGTTTGCTATTTCTTTTTGTTGAGGGATTATTTATCTTCAGAATGGCAAGGATATACAACGCAATTGAATCTCCATTGGAAACAGCTACAATTATTGAATTTGGTTGGGAGTTATGTTTGTTTTTCCTCAATTAGAAGTTATGGACAGTCACAAGCCAATTCTCAAATGTTACTGAAAAAGTTGGAAAAATGTAGGAAGAAATGAAATAATTTATACATTTTATTTATTGGATTTATACCCCCCCTCTCTTCACCCCAAAGGGGAACTCGAGGCGGCAACAAACAATAAAACACAGTCCTATACATCGAAATAATATAAA